>JAVSBW010111371.1:0-12452 GCA_033118305.1 Desmognathus campi
AGGGACGCGCAGGGATGGGGGTGCAGGAGGGGGGACCCCCAGACTCACTAGCTGAGCCTAGGGCAGGGAGTTGCAGGTACCTATGGACATCGTAGGACCCTCCTGAGGTCCACATGTGGGATGTGATGACAATGTGAGAGACAAGATCAGGGTCACTGAATCCGTCTAATGTGTGGCCAGATTTTTTAATTTCTCCTGTGATTAGTTAATCTATTCCTAAATTTCTCATATTAGCAAATAGTTTTCTAGTATAGAGGTCCTTCGGGAGGTCCATCCTGAAGTGAAAGTCCTCAAGCACCGTGAGTTTGGGATGTTTGTTACGGACAGAGAGTATGAGGTTTGCTATGTCTTCACAGAAGGCTTCTTAGCATTGATCTGGCAGACTATACATTATTAGGTTCCTCCTACTAATTAGTTCTACTTCAAGGTCTTTTCTGGAAACTCCTACAATTCCTCCAACTCTAAATTCTGTGAATTAAATGTAATGATCCTATAGTGTTCAGGAATGACTTCACAAATGATTTGTCCTTCATGCTCATCATTGTTAGGTTTTGATGATGACTGTCAGATCTGTTTGAAGTTCTTGGATAAAGTCATTGAAAAGATATTTGTGGAGTGATAGGGATCCGATATTCGTAAGAAGATATTTGATAGATCTAGATCCCAAATCCGGAATGGTGGTGACTGCCTGTAGAGCACATGGTAGAGCGGGGTTGCTCTGGGATGGTTGTTCGTCCATGGCATGAGTGAATGAATTGGGATATCAGTCCATAGGTGAGGTGGTGATGTGCTCTGGCTCACAGTTATCCATTACATTACTGAAGAATCTGTTTTAGCGGGTCAAGGTTAATGGTTGTGAAAGTCCTGTGATGGGGTTTCTTATGGTGAACTGACTCGAATGTTGGATATTTTCTTTGAGATGACATGGCCCTCCGGGGTGAATAAAAGGGTTCATTGTTTGCAAAGATTCAAATTTTGTGTCATTGCTCTGAAATGGGCAATGGAAGATACCATGCCCATTTTTTAAAATGCTAAAAGGGATTTTCCCTCTTCTTACTATCCTATATTCTTGCTTTCTGTGGTTTACAAAATATTTGCTTGGTTGTTGCTTTATAAAATTTCAGCCTGGGTAGTGAATAAAAAAGTAATTCCAGACATCAAACTTGGTTTTGTGAAGGGTCTAGGAACAAGAGAACAGATGTACTATTTTAGCTTTATAAGGTCCAAATATATATAAATAAAATGGGGGCCTTTGTTGCGTTTTTGGATTCGTCATGCTCCTTGGTCACTATCACTAGGGCAAAATTACGGCACATTACAGTATCGTTCATGGTGTCCCCTTTCTTATTGAACGTTCTGGTAGCAGTTCATATAGATACACGGGGAGAAAGTGTATGTAGTAAAGGAGGTGAAGTAACATCGAAAAGGGTGAGGCACTGACACCACTATTATTTAACAGCTATGTACATAAGGTAAACTGAATATTAGTAGACTCCAAATTAGACTGGCCAACTAGCTTGGAAAACCCATACCTCTCCTTTTATACACCAACAATGAGGTCTCAATGGCATGCATCTCGAGATGTCGCCTGGGCTTAATAAACGGTTATGCTAAGTACAGGACTCAATTGGGTCTTCTGGTTGATGTAATTAAGTAAATAAATCACGGTATTAAGAGAATGAAACAGTAAAGGATATCTTTTTCTATTAACGCAGCAAGCATGGAAATGGTTAAAGATTTTGATTGATAACGTTGGGGCTAGATTCCAGGATTCAATGTTATGAAAAGCCTATAAAACCAAGGTTTAGATCACCATGTTGGAACTACTCTAGCACACTGGCTGTCCATGGGCAATAGACAATTGTCAATTGTTAAAAGTAGAAGAAAATACATTTCTTAGATGGGAGCTCGAGTGAAGGTGGGCACAGGTGGACGGAATTCCTTCATAGTTTTAGGAGGGAGACTCTGTCCCCCTAGTCTATAAGCACAAACAGATTTTTTTATGCAGCTAACAATCTTTGGCATTTCTCCTCCTGCATAAAATTCTGAAGATATATGCCAGATATATCCTCAGTGACATTGAAAAAGAACCTGTGGCTGTGTTATGGGGGTGGGGATGGACCCTTCCCCCAACACCAAAGAGAAGAGGCTTGGTGACATTACTGCCTGTGTGACTGTCCCCTAAGACATTTATTAAGACTCGACACTTGGTTGCTGGGTTTTGTTAAAAATTCCCGTGAAATTGTGATTGCACAATTAGGGGTGGATTCAGTTAAGAACATTCTAACCTTTACTGACATTTTCAGACTGACAATTATAACAAGCCTAAAGCCCAGCTGAAAAGGGACATCATACAAGGTTTAAAATCTAACTGTTTGATTGGGAGAAATAAGTGGCTATTGGAGGTGAGGACAGTTCTGAAAAAGGTGGGTTTGTGTTCTTAGTTTGGCTCACCAGAACTGGTTACAATGCAATTAAAAAATCAGCTGCTTCCCAAAATGAGAGCGTGGGGGATGTTATCATAAGAGATATCTGGCTTATAAAGCCACTGGTCCAGAAGTATTGTCCATTTGTATCAATAGATCTTCAGCTATATGCGGAGGTGGTCAATACCGCCATTAGATGAGCTAATCTCTCAGCATTTAGGCCTTATTTCTTTACTAATGGGACAGAAGAATGGTTGTCAGTTGGGGATGATATGGGTGTGTTTCTGTGGGTATCCTACTAGCCTTTTACTATTTTCTAATAGAATTCCACCTGGGTGGAAACAATATAATCAATATTTTTGGATTTCACATAGGTGTATGCCGACAGAATTTTTGTTGACGTGCAGTTATGTGCAATAAACAAAAATCGACTTGTTACCATATTTGTCAACATGCACAGTCTGGACGATAGAATAGATTTTTTTTTACTTTGAACGTAGTATTGGTATACTTTTTTGCACTCAACAAAATTGCTTGTCGAGATGAATGCAGTCTACTAATAATAAACGCGTTGTAAAAAATATTCAGTTGAATGACATTAAGAACCCAGTGTAATGGGCTCTATCATTCGACATTAAGAACTTCGATAGCAAGAAGTCTTTGGTATTTTTCTTAGGAGAACTAAAGCTCAGATTCAATTCAATTCTCACATGCAAGACCATTTTTATTGACCAAATTCTGTTGCATTTTGGTCACAAAACGGTTTGACTAAATACAATAGTTTAGGAGACGTGTGATTTCTGTACACAGATGTAGACAATTTTATCAGGTCTGTTAGAAAAGCATGGTAAGGTCAAGTGGTTGCAACTTTGTGTCTTTTCTAGGCAGACCATAATTAAGTCTTGCATATCCCCTTCACTGCATGTTTATCTGTTAATTTAAATCTTGGACCTGAGATAATGGGTACATTTGGGATGGTCTTGCATGACCTTGCCCATGGCTTGATTATTTCTTAATGCGAGACAATGAAAATTACACTGAATTTTAGTTCTATTCAAGATGGAGCCTGTAATTTACTTAGTTAATCATCAATTCTGGTTCTTATGCATGTTTATTTATTTATTTATTTATTTAAAAGCATTTATATAGCGGCTGCGTGCTGAGGCAATTGAGCCGCTGTACAAAGAAAACATACAGAAAAAACAAACAACATGCAAAACAAGAAAAACAAACGAAAGGCATCAACAAAAAAGCACTTCTAGCGGAGAAAAATAGTCCTGGGGGGTCATGATGGATCAGGGCAGGAGCAATGCAAGCTATCCGGTCGCTTAAAAAATGGATCTTTGGTGCGTAGGTCCCGGAAATCAAATTGGCTTGTTTGTTGAAAAATGCTCTGGAAATGAGTAGCTGATTGTCCCTTCTGGGCAGATCTGGGGAAGCAATCCCTTGGGGCAGCTGAGGAGTGGTAACTGTGGAAACCGAAGCAAGTACTGAGGATCTCCTAGGGGGCCGCAGGTGATGAATGATGGGAACTTCCGTCGTTTGACTACCCGGAATCCGGGTTGCTGTTTGTTGCAGGCAAGGTCCCGGAGGAGGAAGTTCATGAGTGCTTTTGCTTAAGGATTTGTATTCTTCTGCCAAGAGATGTCGTTTCAGGGCTAGTTTGAAAGTCGGGAGAGACGGACATGACTGCACCTCTTTTGGGAGGGCGTTCCAAATCTTGGTTCCCTGCCGTGAGATCGTTGCTCCTCCTTTCTTTGCCTTCCTGAACTTCGGGATAGCCAACAGATGTGCGTGTTGAGATCTACGTGCTCTCGTTGTTTTTGGGCATGAGGCCCAGGAGAGCATGTAGTCAGGGCCCGATTTGGTCCGAGCCTTCCACATCCAAGCTGCAATTTTCGCCTTGATTTGATCCTTCACTGACAACCAACCTAGCTGCCACCTGGGCAAGCTAACATGATCTCTTCTGGTGAGTCCACAAATCATGCGGGTAGCCCGATTTTGAATCTTTTGGAGGGCAAACAAGGTTTTTTGAGTTGCCCCCAGCATGAATGACAAACCGTCGGAGAGCCGTGACCCAACCAAGGCTTGGTAGAGTTGTTTCTGCTGTTTTTGGGTGAACAGAGGGAACAGCCTAGCCAGGGAGTTCAGTTGCCAATGACATGTTTTGACCATGGCTGCGGCGTGAGCTGTTATGTTATGCTATGTTATCTTATATCAGCTGGGTTTTCTCTGATGCGCCATGAACCACTTGAGCGGTATCGTTGCATCATGAACTGTCGCAGGGTCATCGACATTCTGTTTTTTTATGAGTCTGCACCCCCTTTTGATACCCAGATGTTAAGAGTTTTACATATGCTTTAAGCATCACAAGGTCCGATTCAGCCGAACACTGTCCGCGTGTGTAGCCTTTCTATTCTAGTGTAGTTATATAATTTATAAGTCGCTCCCTTGTGCAAGACAGTAGTGCAGCTAGGTGTTGTGATGTTTCTGTGTGTCTTACTAGGTGTTGATGCAAAATGTTTTTTTTTTACGTCCTCAGTTGCATAGTAACCATCGTAGGTGTAGACAACAAGAAATGATACAGATGTACACCGATAGTTAAAGAAGCATGGATAGTTCCGAACCAAACTCCAGAGAGTATAAGAGCCATGTTCTTTTCGCACATCATAGGACAACCATCCTTTTATTACGATGGGGGGGGAGTGGAAAGACTAGAATATTGCTGCTTTTAGCTAATTCAACTATAAATCATTCTTCATCCACATCGAAAAAATCCAAAAAGTAAAGCGGAGCCCAATAACCAATTGAGTCCAACTGAGGGCATTTTAACAATGAACGTGCCCCCGTGTCCAGGAACATAGTATCTTTAAGCATTTCCCACCATTTAAATTCATTCGGAACTTCTTTGCTGATCCAATTACGCATAATTTCTCTTCTTGCAGTGACAATCATCATAAAAACCAATTTATCCCAGTAAACCCGCCCATCCAGACAGTATGAGCCCTCCACAATATTTGATGCATTCAATAATAATGGCATATTACATAAACAAATTATCTTTGCAATAACCCGGTCCCAAAAATCAGTCAATGCAGGACAGGACCAAAGCATATGTACCATGTCCACACCCTCCCCTCCCGCTCCACATTTTGGACATAGTTTAACTGAAGCGAAAATCTTCAGGAGCCGGGCCGGTGTATAATATAATCTATGGAGCGTGAAAAAATGATTTTGCCGTAATGATGCACTTCTCAGTACTATGTTTCCCATTTTGATAGATCTAATCCAATCCATTTCAGAGATCATGACCCCCTCATGCGACCATTTTACTCGCGTGCCTGCATCATCCTCCATCCGTGCCTTAACAAATTTACTATAGGCTTCCGATATTACACCTTGATAAGTACCAGATCTGAATAGCCAAGACTCCAGATCAAATACTGAGGAATCCAGACCTGGTAAACTTAGTTCCCGAGCCAAGTTAGCTATCTGAAGGTACTTAAATCGGTTTATTGATGATGCACACCTCTCCTCTAGCGTATGCAGCTCTAATATTTTACCACCTGGGAGGAGATCATAAAGGTTTTTGAAACCACCTGCTCTTAGAGGAGCAGCTAGTGCGTCAGAAAAAATCTGGCTCATGCTGGGGTGATACTCAATGGGACAATAGCCTGATATTTTAGGGAGCTGCAACCAGTGTCTAACTTTCAGCCAAACTGAAATCATATCTCTTATAGTCTTAAATTTCACCTTCTTAAGATGCTGTGGGCTCACAAATTTATACAGATACCCACAGGATGATTCTGGATATACCATTCTAGCAACTACATCATCATGTCCCCCATCCGCAAAAACTAGCCATGATTTCTTACAACATGCCCAATAATATCTAGTGACATCAGGAAGCGCCAGGCCCCCTTCTGCTTTTCCTCTACTCAATTTTGACCATTTCATCCTAGCGCCTTTACCTCCCCAGACAAAGGAATTTAGCAGACTTTGTATTTTATTCAACAAAGCGGGGTTCACATTCGTTAACATAGCTTCAAACAGAAAATTAAAGCGTGGAATTATCACCATTTTCACTGCATTAATGCGACCGATAATTGACAGATGGAAATTGTCCCATTTTTTAAACAGCCTCTTTGTCTCCTCCAATACTGGGAGAAGATTAGCCGGGCCTAGCTTGTCCAAAGAATGAGTTATCTGAACCCCAAGATATCTCATTTGCTTTTTAAGAGGTTCACTACAATTCAATGCAGCAGGCATATTCCACACCATAATCTCTGTTTTTAGAGCGTTAATCTTATAACCTGATAATGCACCGAATGAATTCAAAAGCACAGTACCCTTTCCCATCATATCGACCGCAGAGGCAGAAAACATTAATAAATCATCAGCATACAATCTACATTTCACATTCGCACCTTCAAATGGGGGAATATCATTATTCTGTCTGATATGTTGCGCCAAAGGCTCGATATAAAGGGCAAACAGCAGGGGGGAGAGAGGACAACCCTGCCTAGTACCCCTACTTATCTGCAGGGGTTGCGAAAGACAGCCCTCGATGACAATCCTGGCTAACGGTCTTGAATACATAGCAAAGAAGCAACGAAGAAACCTCTCTCTCATCCCTACATACTGTAAAGTTGCCCTTAAGAAACACCATGAGACTCTGTCGAACGCTTTTTCTGCGTCCCAAGCAGAGATTGCGAGCGGAACATTTGTTGTTATCGCGATGTCAATACATCTAATTAACAAATGCGTGTTACTACTCAATAACCTTCCCGGAACAAATCCCTGTTGGTCAGGATGAATTAACTTTGTTATTACGCACTGTAGCCGAGTTCCCAGAATTTTAGAGAATATCTTGTGATCGACATTTAATAATGTAATGGGTCTATATGAACCACATTTCTTACCATCCTTTCCTTCTTTCAGTATAACCGTGATATAGGACTCCTCCCACGAGGGGGGGCATCTGCCTGTCACCATTATCTCGTTGAAGGTCATCGTTAAATAAACAGCCAGAATGGAGGAAAGCTCCTTATATAACTCGGCCACAATTCCATCACTGCCTGGAGATTTCAGATTCTTAAGATGTTTTGTCACTTCCTGAACCTCCTGAAGAGTTATCAACTCATCTAATGTCGCGGACTCCTCAGCATTCAGTCTAGGCATATCACTCCCTACTAAATATCTTTTCACCTCCTCTATCTCCGGGTCTGGATCTGCTTTATATAGAGTCTCATAAAAACATCTAAAGGCTTCCAACACTTCTACTTTACCTTCTACCAGGGTCCCACTAATTGGTGACTCTATCTGCACTATTTCACTTGCAGCCTTCCTGGCTTTCAACTGCCATGCTAAAGTGCGACCTGACCTCTCTCCTTCTTCAAAATGCTTGATTCTACTAGTCCTCCAGTTCTCTTTTGCCTGACCCATAAGCTCAGATTTGTAACTCTGCTTCCATTCCGTAAGTCTATCCACCTTACTCTTATCCAACTGGGAGCCCGCATCCCTTGCTAATTCCTGCTCCAATCTCTTAATCTTGATTTCCCATTCTGCAAGTGCCATATTTCTTGATCTCTTAACTCTACACCCGTATTCTTTAATCCAACCCCTTAGTGCGGCCTTAAATGCATCCCATACCATAATCATGTCAGTTGACCCCACATTAATCTCAAAAAACCTGTTGGCTTCAGTTATAACATATTCCAAAAACAAGGGGTCGTCAAGAAGAGATCTATCCATTTGCCATCTTTTATTCAACTCCTTACTCTCTCTCCCTTCTAGCGACATGAAAAAAGGCGAATGGTCAGAGATAACTCTGCTTCCATATGAGCATTCGCGTACTTGGACCCGCAGAGCTCTAGAGATCAGAGCATAATCAATACGCGAATAGTGTCTATGTTTGTGAGAATAAAAGGAGAACTCGCTTGCTAAGGGATTCCTGTCCCTCCAAATCTCTATCAGACCCAAATCGTCCATTAAATAGTGAACAGCCTTAGTAACCTTAGGAAGTCTATTAATTAGAACCCTCGCACTTTTATCCAAACGAAAGTTTAAGGGGCAGTTAAAATCACCAGCTATAAGAATTTTACCCTCTGACAGGGCCAGTTCTCTCAATACATCCTGAAAACATTTCGGATCATCCTGGTTGGACCCATAGACAGACACAATTGTCAGATGACAACCCCCATATAGTGATTCCACAAGGACCCATCTGCCAGAAATATCAGAGACCACCCTCCTCACTTCTAATTGAAGTTTTGTGGAAAATAATATTGCTACTCCTCTAATATCCGAGGTCTGTCCAGAAAAATACCCTTGTCTTATCCAAGGGCCCCGTAATTTTTTGACAGAGTCATGATAATTCAAATGCGTCTCCTGTAGCAATATAATATCAAATTTATGTGATCGCAACCACTCCAAGACTTCTCCCCTTTTTCGCTTTCCCCTAAGACCATTAACATTCCAAGAGACTATATCTATAGTGGGCATTTCACAGGCTTCCACTCCCCCTTATACACAAACTGAAGAGCAATTGGTGAATTTTTCATTTTTTTTTTCAGTGTAATGCGAATAACCCAAACCTTAAAAATCACCCAAATATCAAAACTCAATCTACAACCTCTTTGACTCTTAAGAGTAAAATTACTCCCTGCTTCATTTTCCAACAAATCTCTAAAAAACTTGACACCAATAATGGACACACCTAACACCCACTGATGTCCCTCCCCTACCCCCAACCCCCCACTTCCATCCCTTACCCCACCCACCTTTGGAAGCCCCCTTCTTCTTGCCACCTACTACCGTGGCAAAAAAACGGGCTCCGGGGGAACTCCCCTCAACACTCCGGCTTCAATAGAAACAATAATTTATCAAGACTTGACTAAAGAGAGGACAGGTGCTGCATGAGTTGATCCTAAACTTTCTAGCAGAGCCTCGGCTTCCTCCACTGTTGAACAATAGAAAGTTTTTGATTTAAAAATTATCTTTAACTTAGCTGGGTCCTGCATGAACACCTGTGCTCCTATTGACTGAAACTTATCAAAAAACTTTTTGAGTTGCCATCGCAGATCGGCGGATTCTTTACAAATGTCTGCTCTGGTTACCAAACACCAGCCATTGTAATTTCTGCCTTTATTAGGTCTTGAAAGTGACGCCAATCGCTCCTTTAATAGAAAGTTTAAAAACTTAATCTGAAAGGGCCGGTCAGATTTCCTAGACGGATGCTTTGTGAGTGGGAACCTGTGGGCCCTTTGGATTTCACGCTCAAGGTCCCATTCCTCCAGTTCAGGGAAGGCTTTCTTTAAGATATCCACAATGTAGGCACGCACCTTCGTTCTATCCTCGCCTTCCGCCCCTTCCGGAATCCCAAACAACTTGACATTCTGCCGTCTTGAAAAATTATCTGCGTCGACCAGGCGTTGCTGTAGCAGCTTTAGTTCTTCATCATGTCTCCGAAGTGACCTAAAGTTGCCGCTAGAGACCGTTTCAACCTCTCCAACCCTGTCCTCGACCTGTTTTAACCTAGACTGAATTTCACTAAACTGCGTCTCCAGCCTGTTTACCCCTTCCTTCAGAGAACCAAGTTCTTGATGAATGGCAGCCATATCCTGCCCTATCTCCTTAAGTGCGCTAGCGTTCGCAGAGGCAGTTTGCAACAAAATTTGCTTATTCTCTTGATGAGCGCCCGTCATAAAGGCCAATAAAGATTCCAGCGACAGACTACCAGAATCCAAAGGCTGTACCATCGAAGCAAACTCAGCCGCTGTAGTTATCACATTGCCTAAGGGGTTAGCTGGCCTCAGGGGAATCGATACCCCCGCTTCGTCTGGGGCTCCTAAGGCTTCACCCAGTATCATCGGATCGGTCAGATCTCTGCCCCCTTCAGCCATACTATCCTCTAAATGATCCACAAACACTCCCTCAGTAGTATGCTCCAACTCACTTCCTGAAGCACTCGAGGTACTAGGGGTCAAGACTCCTCTCCCCCTCTTGTTTTTCCTCTCAGCTTTTTCCCATACCAAGTGATCCACTGCAAGACCCTCTCCCTCGCTCCCACAACCCTCAATAATAACTGTATCAGTTTTTAGAAGCGAGGAGGCGTTCTGTGGGGGTTCAGGAGCTGCTTTCAAAATCTCAGCTGTAGCACAGCGGAGTCTGTTTATTGACTCGCTATGTGTAGCCCTTAACCTCTCAATAGTTGAAGGAAGAGAGGAGGCCGGGAATCTATGTGGGGCTCCAAGACCCACTGAGGACCCCACTGAGGGACCTAACTCTGCACCTGGCCCCCCGGCAGCCCTACATAGAATGCTAGCAGTCTCTTGATTTATTAAGATAGATGCCTCTAGGGCTAGAGACACAGAGTCTTGGATCTGCAAGAGGGATGAAGGCAGTTCTGGGGAAGCATTGACGTCAGTAGCCACAGGGGGGGTCACACTTTCATCATCATCTAACTGTGAGGAGGAGCCCTCACCTGACACCTGTAATCCAATATCTTGGACATAGGGACTTGCAGCGGTAGTTGATGCACAATATACTTGAGAGGGCGACTCCTTAGTTTTAAAAAAAGCTGAAATTTTCCCTCCTGGGTTACCTTTCTTAAGAGCCGATTTGTTTTTCCCTCCTAAACGAGTACCTTCTTTCACATCACTTTTAAGTTTTTTATGCTTCAAGGGCATTGCCAAACTGAAAGTTTTTCCAGGAATAACACAGTTAACCTTACCAACAGAGGAAGCTGCTTCTATAAAAAAAGGAGCAACTCCCGCCCGCAAACACTCCTTTAGCTTCACTAAGGAAATTACCTTGTTGATCTTTTGACAAGAAACAGCACACAGAAATAACTTGGAGAGACCCTGGGAGTCCCACTGACCACCTAAAACACTGAGTAAATTCCTAATAGAGTTAGCCTGCAGTTGCAGTTGCAGCCATTTCGCCAGCGGGGGCAGCGGCCGATCTAAAAAGTCTTTGAAGTCAAACCTGCACGCCTCCTCGATTGCGTGTGCCTCCAGCACCAGCGCGTGCAGCGCTAGACATGCTGCGGGTAGTGTGCACACCAGCTGTTGCTTCCCCCACCACCAGCGTGATCGCCGGCCAGCCTCCTGCAATCGAGTGTGCAACCACCCGCCAGACGCTCCAAGCCGCCGATTCATGGATGGAGCTTGCCGAGGCCGGAAGTCAAGGGGAGGCCCCAAGCCCGAGCATGGCGCCACCTACTGGCCCGCCATCTGCTTCCCGATCCCGCAATTGCTACTAGTTATGGTGTTTATGTCAGAAACCTGCTTTCCTTTTCCTGTTGACAATGAAACACAACCATTAGTCTTGAAGTGGTCGCTTGCAGGCAGCTGATGAGATCAGCACGATTCGATTCTACCCGCGACCTGACATCAAACACAGCGCCGTTGCCTGTGGTTTTTGGAAAGTTTGTTCAACATGTATTATATCAAAATTGTTTTCATTCCAAACATTTTATTCCTGAATCTCCCAACTGTTCAATGTTTTTGTTTCACTTACAGCTATGAATGGGCAAATCCAAGGGGGTCTGCAGGAATGTCAAAAACGTCCCTGAATATTTTTGAAAGTCCACATAGCTCTCGACAGAAAACCAAACGTGAAATGTACTTTTGTTAGCAGTATTATCTCCCACATCTGGCTGATAGCTAAACCTAGTGGAACCTCTTACACCTTGGTTTTTATATATCTACAATTCGAACGTTAGTAGTCTTTCCTCGCTGTCAGTGGCTGTCTGGGCTTCCAGCTGGCGCCGCCGTTTCCGCTTCCTGCATTCGTTGTTGCTCAGCAGAAATGGCCTCGGAGGCGGAGGTGGTGGGGTCGGAGATGGACGAGGATCTACAGCAGTGCTCGGCGCGGGAGGTGGCCATGGTGAGTTCTGTGGAGTCAGGCCGTCCTTTGGGAGGCGCTGTCATCACCTTGATGGGAGAGGGGACACGGGGTAGAGAGTGGCTGTGATGTCCTTAGTCTGTCCTCACCCTGACACAGGCTTAGAGGCAGGCAGGT
>JAVSBW010122424.1:0-12303 GCA_033118305.1 Desmognathus campi
GCCATACTGATGATGGCCCAACAAGGCTGAAACCGGTCTGTGGACTGCTTGTTGATCTCGTGCTGAAGAGAGGAGAACCAGAGCAGTTCGGCTCAGACTGCTACCATTGGGTGGTGTCATGAGCTGATTTGCATATGGTCTCTTCTCTGAAGTAATGGCACTTGCAGGCAAAAAAACGATGTTGAGGGTTGCCCAGAGGATTTCCCAGTGGCACAGATTTACTCTGCTTGTCCATCCATCACTTTGCTGTTGCCTGTGTGGAAATCAAGACAAATGAAGTGTTTGAATGGCAAAGAATTAAAGCATGCCACATTGATTTCAGCTATTGATGCATTGGTCATTGAAAATAATATGGTGATCTACTGGAAGAAGGTGAGGGGTCATTCAAAAATTGTGGGAATAGATAGACAGGGAATGATTTGGCGGATACTCTGGCGAATGAAGGGGCCATAAAAGGGAAATTATTTCTTATTGAGCACCTGCTCACAGCCCGGCCAGATGCAGTACCCTGCAATGCCATTACTAGATCTCACAACAAGGCTGAGGGCGCCACCTCCTGGTGCGCCAGTGGTCCAGACCAAGATTTAATTACAAGTCAAATGAATGATGAAGTCATTGGAAAATTTTATAAATTCATTGAAAATGCTGATGCTCACCCTTTAACCCAAACTGATCTGGATAGTAATGAAGAGTTAAGAATTTTGCACAAATCCAGAAATAATTTTAAACTACATGATAAATTGTTAGTAAGAGTGACAGACAAAGCACCCGTGCAATGGGTTGTACCACGGTCATACCGCGGTATCATGATTGAACATGCAGACGAGGAAATAACCTCAGGTCACAGAAGTGCTAAAATTACCTTAAACATTCTAAGAGAAGTGGCATATTGGCCGCATATGGTACAAGACATAGAAATTTCCTGTGCGGGTTGCCTAAGATGCGCCCAATTTCAACCTAGCTCACCTCACCGAGCCCCGTTGCAAAACCGAGGTCCGAGGTCTCACCTTTCCCTGGTCCGATATTCAAATTGATTTCATTGGCCCGGTCGTCAAATCAAATCGTGGCAAACAGTACATGTTAACAGTTATTTGTTTATTTACTAAATGGGACGAATGTATACCCGCTCCAAATTGTAAAACTGACACTGCAGCTTTATTGCTTATTAATCACATATTCTGCCGTTATGGTTTACCAATGAAAATTTCTAGCGACAAAGGGACTTCATTTACTGCAGATATAATGACTAGAATGTGGGAGATTCTAGGTGTGAAAAGACAACTGCATATTGCATACCACCCTGCCAGCAGCGGCACTGTGGAACGCACCAACCAAACTATAATCTCTATTCTAAAAAAATATGTTAGTGAGAATGGCAAAGATTGGGACTTGAAGTTACCATTAGTGTTAATGGCCATTCGTGCCACACCTTCAAGTGTCACAGGGTTCAGTCCTTTTGAGCTCCTCTCAGGTAGAAGGATGATCGTCCCGATGCACCTTCTTTACAAAACAAATGAACAGGTGTTGGTGGGAGCCATTTCAACACATGAGTATGTAACATGTTTGAGAAGACACCTACAATTCATCGTTGCATTTGCGCAACGGCATATGGAAAAAGCGGTGGAAGCTAGCCACACCCAATACAATCTCAAAACTACTAAAAAGGAATATGAGATAAATTACCATGTTTATTTTTACAATTATCTGAAAAATAAAGCAAAACATTCCAAATTCCTACCAATGTGGAAGGGGCCCTACGAAGTAGTGGACAAACTGTCCCCAGTGGTGTACAAAATTAAACACAGTAAACACCCTGAGGATGAACGTTGGGCCCACATCAATCAAATGAAGGCAGCACATCCACAATCCCAACTTAAAATACTGGAATCAAAAGAAGGAAACATATAGACAGGATGTATTACCTTTACTGTGATATTAATGTATGTTCTTTTTCTTCTGAACCTAGATTCCGTTAATTGTTTTATGCCACAGAGATGTACCTGCAACGCACCACTACAGCAGGTGTTCGCCAGACTTTCCCGCAGGCTCCCCTTAGTCGTGCCAAATGTTATGGCACACTACTACTGGCAGGAGTCATACTTTCAAAGGAACTGTGTGACGCACAAAGGTCTCAAGTTCAATTGCTGCATGGTCCCAGCACGGGTATCATTACGCAGGAGATACCCAGCCTTTTGATGACTGATCATAAGACAATTAGTCAATTAGTATATATTGATCTAAATGTTGAATCCATACTTGCTAAACACATACCTACTGTTCTAAATGAGGATGTCCAGTTATGGTATGATAATCATGTGATAAGAACGAAAGTGGCAATTAAAGACATTCTATGCCAAGCTGAAAAGACGATAATAAACAGACAACCACCACCCCCGCGCTCGAAGAGGGCCATAACAGGGGTAGTGATGGGTGTAATGGCTCTGTTGACAGTTGTAGGTACGGTTGTTGGTACCACTATGAATGCAGTGAACCGTATTTCAATTAAAGACGTTCAGATTAAGCACAACGAATTGCAGAATGCAAATAACGACATAAGGGAAAGTCTGGCAACACAGCAAAAACATACAATGGATGTGGTGCAAATCATCAAGTATTCAGTGATTGTGATGGGCGTTCAGGCCGAGCGCCTTGACTACGCAATGACACTACATGAACAAACCTCCCAAGCCCGCAGACTTTATTATTCTTTCATCGATCCAGTACTGTTTGCAACACAGACCTTTTTACGTCAACTAGAAATCAGCATAAATAACCTAATTAAAGCGTCGATACCATTGTATTTCATTAATGAACAATTGATGAGAAATGCATTGGCTATTCTGCATGGTCCTGATCTAGATTTAACACAAATTCAAGTGGCCTTTGATACTGGCACAGCTATTCCGATGTACATTGACTCAGAACGATTGCACATTTCTTTCCTTTTAAATATTCCTTTAGTAAAACCTGATAAAATATATCAACTGAAAAAAGTCCTGAATGTGGGGACCTGGAAAGGTAACACAAAAACGAAGATTAACTCACCTGCAATGATTGCTTATCAAAATGTTTCTGATGTATACCTAGTACCACAATTGCAATCCTGTCAAGTGTTTAAAGACCTGAACTACTTATGCACTGGTAACCCTTTTACTCCTGTTGAGGGAGGGTTCCTTTGTGGTCTGGACGACACTTCTGACACGACACTATGTGATGTTACTGTAACACGCACAAATGAAATTCTGACAGAGGCAATTCTTGTTAATGACCGTTGGCTCGTTAGCACTAACGCACCTAATATGACAGTGACATATACAAAACATGGTACATTCATGACAAAACCGATCCCCTATCCTACATTTACCACTACAATTCCTAAAGATGTCCTCGTGACAATAGGGGCTGAAACCCTGTACCATGTCTCCAGCACAGCATTGGAGGGCTCTATGGAATTAATGAACACATTTAAACCAATTTCAATTCCATCCCATGTTGACCTGGATTCTCTCCTTGACAAGAAACATTCTCATACCATACAACTACTGATCAAACACAACAACATCTCAATTGCAGACCTGAACATGTCACACATGGACTCAAATCTTCTTTACACCTCAATGGCGACATCCAATGTAGCGTGGGTAGTGTGGGCAAGTGCTGTAACCCTCTGGATGATACCTATGACTATAATAGCGATAATGCATAACATCAATGTCAGACTGTTAATGATTCATGAAGCCATCAGAACAAGAAATGAACTCGCCATAGTGTAACGTGTGTCCTGTTCCACCCCGCATGCCACAAGGGGGGTGATGGCGAGAACCCACACCCAAAAGTGTGGAAATTTTTTTTCTATTATTAGTGCTTATTTTGCTTTTTGCTTTCGTCTTGTCACCCGCAAGAACTTAGTTTTGCGAGTGCCAAAGGGGGGATCTGTAAGACATATTCTGGGTGACCAGAGAACAACACAAACGCCATTTTGGATTTTTGTGATTCCATGGTACTGTCAGCTCACTCATGTTGGATGCCTGGCTACTAACAGCCTGCGCGTGCAGAACAAGGGGGGGTTGCGCGCTGCCCTAATCCTAACTCATAACCGAACAGGCATCCACGTGAAGGCCACAGTGCCCATGAGAACCAAGCTAACATTTCGGTTTCCAAAATGTTACTTGAAAACCGACACACAAAAAGTGTTTCTCCAGGCCCAGGACCTGTCCTTCACTTTCCTAGGAAAAACAAGAGAGATGACCGCAGGTAACTCCTCTGCCCGCAGAAAAATCTTGGCAGACCCCTCGGGTCTGAAAAATGCAGAGGCTGCAAGTTCTGAGGGAAAAATCATGCTTGTTTCTATTGTCTCGTGACTGGGCAATTTGCCCCGAGCCACGAATGTTGCTTTTTGTGAAAAACACTATAAGATTGGGTGCCTGCCGAGGGTGGGGTCCAATCACTCCCGATCCAATCTGACCCAAGGGTGCTGCCCGTTGGTGTGCTGAGGGGCGCGGAACCGAGCCACGGGGCAGCCTGGAAAAATTACCCCTGACACGCTTGTCAGTTGGTAAGACGCTATTGCCCCGATCTAGTGCATGAGCTAACTGTACGAGGTCCGTCAGGGGGGTGCACGGCTGTGCACTCCGAGCGCCTGACCATTCCAGGAGGCTTACTGTGGGTTCTGTCCGTCCCTCCCCGAAGCCAGTCCAGCCCTGACGAGAACCCGACGCTGCCGTGCTGAGCCCCGCTGAGACGAGCAGCTGAGCCTGACTCTGACTGACCAATCCCACTTGCACGCTGTGCGGGTGACCGAGGGCGCCCACATCGTGGTGCCCCCAACGAATCCTGACAAAGAGACTCCTGGGTGAGTTATCCGACACACACACACACACAAAACCTAACTTAGTGCTACGAGCCAAGCAGCTTATTCATCTTCTTCCTTAGCGAGACTAATGTAAGCCAAACTAATGTGAGTAATAGGGACCAACTATAATCGTTATCTGAGTCCGAGATACCCTGAGCTAATTTATTCCCCTTTTTGCTGCTAATGTATATTTTGTCTTTTGACTATTGTTAGTGTAACGTAGTTTTTATACCCAAATAAACGTGCCAAAGAAGCGCACTTATTTTCACAAATAAGTCTCTGTGGTTCTTGCTTATTGTGTAATCTGTACCAAAGGTTTGTGCACACACCTGGCACCTGATCCTACAAAAATACCGACAGTTACGTGGAGTTGACACCCGGACGTGTCAGTATTTAAAAAAGTGTGCAGGGACATTCTTTATAAAGAACAAATAATTAATGGTACAAAATGGCCGCCAAAACACTACCTTTAGAGGAGCTGAAGGGCACCACGGTATCCGACTTATTTGCCTATTCAGGTACTAAAATCGTAGACCTAAACGATTGGATAGATCAACAAGTCGATGAGGTTCAAAAATTTCCCCATGACTCTTTCCATAAATAGGGCTATTTGGTGCAATCTATGGTCGATTTATTCTCCAAAACCGATAAGAAAGAAAAATCTAAAGCTATATGCTGTTTAGCAGGACATCTGTGGTTTGCCCACAGGATGCTATACGACCAGCATGATGTATTAAAGCAGGAATTTACTGCACTGCATGTTAAACTTGCAGAGGTTGAAGAAGAATTGCTGGCTGTGCTCACTGAAAAGAATTAAATCAATCAGAAATTGATACAAATACAGCGTGAGCGTCCATGTGGTGAGAATGAGGATAAGGGTGGTGAAGGTGATGTGAATGCAAAGTTGCAACAGCTTGTAGAGGAGTTAGAGCGTGTTAAAAAAGAAAACAAAATGTATAATGACCAAATTGAAGACATGAGGATTGTGACAACTGGGCACGTTAACACCCTCTATGAGATACGAACCCAGGTTCATGAATACCGCAGGCATAGTGAGAGCTACCAGCAAAAGATACAGGAGTTAGAAGCCGCACAGAAACGAGACAAGCCATCGAGCCCTCTCTCGTGTGACGGTTCTTGTAAAGAGAAAATTAGGCAACTCGAGGCTGATAAGGGAAAAAGTGAACAGGACATAGATTTTCTTAAAGCAGATGTACTGAATGCAAGGGATCATTATTGGGAGGTACAAGATAAAATCAAGGATAGGGAAATGAGCCTACAGAAAAGGGATGAAATGATTTCTCGCTTAACAAAAGCGAGAGATATCCTGAAAAGACAGTTAGAAGAAATCCGAGTCGAGAACGAGGAATTGCAGCTTCGTCTGATCCAAGAGGGAACTCGCAGGCTTATTAGCCGCCGGCCCTCTGTAGCCGAAGTTGTGACACTTCGTGAACCCTTTGATCCTAGTGATCGTGACAGTAACCCTGAATCTAGCGGGGAAGAAAGAACAGTCAAAAGGGCTAGGAGGGGGAGTTATGGTGATCGGCAAGGCCGGTACACTGATGCACGATATAACCCTTTCAGTGGAGAGGGATCCGAGGGTGAATGGACAGAAGTGCGCAGGCGTAAAGAAAAGACTAGGAAGTGGGAGAGACGCCAATCTGGGAAGGCAGGGATCGAACTACCGCCCAATGGTAATGTGAAATCGATAAAAACCATACGCGGAATGTTACCGTCGTTTTCCAAGAATAGTAAAGGAGTCTCCATTCAAGATCACGTGACCCTTTATCAGCGGCTTATGCAAACGCTAGGGATGAGCAGTGATATAGAATTAAAAACTTATTTATCATGGACCTTTGCTGCTGACTCCCAGACGTTTTTCATGAGTGTTGACAGCAAAGATCACAAAACGTGGGCGGAATTTCGGTGCGAGGTGATTAAGCACTTCTCCCAGCACAGAAATGCTCATGAAGCCCTGCGCTATGCCTTGAACTTAAAGTGTGAGTCTAATCAGCACCCAAGGGAATATTTGCAGTTGCTAAAAAATGCATTTGCACAGGTGCAGAAGGAGGTTGACACTGAATCCAAACAGTTTAAGGACGCGTATTTCTATGGTTTGCCCAAGCATATACGCACTCAATTAGCACGTGATTACAGTGAGGACCGATCTATTGACTGGATCTATAAACAAGCTAAAAGCATCTATGATGTTAGCCGAACTGAAGAGAACCCAGAGGGGAAAGACAAGTCCAAACCCAGCAAAGTCTGTGAGGTTAGCAAGGAAAAAGAATTACCTTTCGAGACCGGCGGTAATAAACCACGGCCGGCACCAAAAGAAAAAGAAAAGAGAAAAAGTCCTAAAAGGAGGGCACCCGAAGGACCCCCAGAGAGGATGAAAAGAAAGCTGCAGTTAGTGCCAGGTATAAAGGTAATAATCCCATTCCTAATTTTGTGTACCGATCCAAAGAAAATGAGGCAGATTCACGCCATAGCCGGGAAAGAGAGAGAGAGAAACCCCAAGAAGCCGAGAGAAATGAGAAGGGGAGCTACCCGCCCCTAGACAGGGATAGAAATAATGAGGACTCCTACAGACGAGGAGGTTATGACCGGTCAGACTATCGATCTGACAGGCGCGAATATCAAGACAATCGTGATAATCGTAATTGGC
This sequence comes from Desmognathus campi, assembly GCA_033118305.1. Taxonomy (NCBI): domain Eukaryota; kingdom Metazoa; phylum Chordata; class Amphibia; order Caudata; family Plethodontidae; genus Desmognathus; species Desmognathus campi. The sequence continues at coordinate 7,521 of JAVSBW010122424.1, forward strand.
AGAGGCGAAGGGACTCCCCTGACAACCGAGATCGATACCAGCAGTGGGAGGATTGTCCACGGTGACCCAACCGCCTAAATGTATTAGAAGAACAGCTGAAAGATTTGAGTCAGAATTTCCAAAAAATGCTAGTCCAGAGTGCAGGGTCTAGTTCACGAGTACACGCAGTCAGCGCCAATGAACCCGCTGAACGCGATGCTACTCGACCAGGGCAATGACTCACCGAGGACTCAGCAGGGAAACGAGGACATGTGAGAGATGGCCGATATTTTAGACACTCTCAGAACAATCACAGCGATGTAATATCGACTGTCGAGAAAAATGAGAGTGTCTTGCCCGATATCCCGAAAGAAAGGGAAACATGTGAGAAAACAATACACGTTTGTCAGCCATAGAAAATGGGAACACTGACAAGCCTGTACTATCACAACCAACAAAGATCTGACAAAAAGTTATCGATGTCATGAAAAGGGAAATGGTGAAAAATTCCCATTTTGTCTGTGAATTGCGTGAAGAAAATGACCGACATTACGCACAAGTAACTTTAGGAAACAGATGGAACGTGGAAGCATTATTGGACTCTGGGTCCGAGGCTACACTCATCTCTAAAAAAATATTTTGGTTTATTAACCAGGGAAAAACAGATGAGGAAATTACACAATCCATTACCCCTGTGGGAAAACTACACAGTGTAAATGGAGAAGAAGTCCATATGTTGGGCATAGCTGAGGTTGACATTAACTTAGGAAAACATTGCATGAAACACCCCATGATTGTGGTGGATTTGAATTCAATCCATGTACTCTTAGGTGGTGATTTACTGAGTCGTCTATCACCTCTCATAGATTATTTTAATGGAGTGCTGTGGGCTCAAGTAAAGCGCCCCATCCCCATTAAGAAAACCGAAACCAATAAAAATGTCGACACACGTGTGTATGTTGTTGAACGACGCACTGATTCAATTGAAATCTATTTCAGAAATTCACAACACCCCGAAGTTACTGTTATAACTAAAAATGCTAATCAACAAAACCAACAGGGCCAAAGGCAGTCGATGGTACTGTTGGACTCCGATCAAAAATGGGAGTCTCAGGTTGAGGAGGACTGTTTAAAGTTCTCAGCTGAAAAACCCAGACCCCCAAAAACAAAAATTGGAGACTTTACTCCGATAAAAGTACTAGTACCAATGGAAAAAATAGATGATGACTGGTATTTTCCTGTTCGTGTGGCAGGCGAGTCCGCCCCTGTGCAAGCAAAATTGGATTCAACTGCAGAAAGGTCCTACGTTAGTGAAAGATTGGTACAGGAGCTACACAGACAAGGTAACAGGGTAAATGTGACACCCTACAAGTCCAATCCTAATGCTTCAATGTCGGACCAATCATTGGTAGGCAGAACTATGATTGAAGTGGATATCGGGGAAAAGAAACTCAGACATAATATGCAAGTTATGTATGGAACTGTTGAAGATGTGTGTATAGCCAATGATATTTTACATCGAATGGTGGCTTTGGTGGATGTCATTAATGGTCAGCTGTGGTCTCGATTGGGTGGACAACCAATGGACTTTAGTGAGGTACAGATGGCTGCCCAAAGTGACCAAATATTGCCATATGCAACTGAGATGGTTACCATTGGGGATGTTGAAATTCCCGGGTACACACGTCAGGCCACGCTTAACCTACAAGTAAAGCAAGGGCAGAAGTGCTCTGAATCACAGGAGGCATATGTCACTGTCAGTGAAAACTGGAAAGCATGCGGCATTTCTTCTAGATACACAGCACTAGTGAATTTACAAAATAATAAATGTAAAATACTGGTTGACAATGAAAGTGATGAGACAGTCACCATCCCTAAGGGTACTGTGATAGGCTTAGCCGTATTCGATGCACATTCTAGCACCGACTTGACTAATACAATATTAGGTGCCACAAAAGATATGGTTAACGAAGAAACACAATTAATAATGGACAACATGTGTTCTCATCCCGCGGGATGGTTTCACATACATTCCATATACCCTGAATTACCCTCTGAGGAAATCAGTGTACAGCACAAACAAGAAGGGGATACTATTGTATTCTCTGTGAACGAATCCGATAGTGAATATTGTTGCAATGCCACTACGAAAGATTTGACACAACAGTTAGAGGAGCAATATGAATTAGCAACACCAGAAATTTTCCCAGGGTTTGCAAAACTCGTGGAGGAACAGATAGCAAAGGCTGACGGCTGCACCACCGATGCCGAAAGGGCTGCATTGAAACAGATGTTCATTGACCATCAAGAGGTGTTTTCCAGAGATTCGTATGATTGTGGGGGCACTCATTTACATGTGATGAAAATCCCTACTGATCCTGGCCTTCCTCCTTTGTTTCAGAGACAATATTGATTACCTATGGCCTCTATTGAGGACAAGTCTGTCATTATTAAAAATCTGGAAGAGAGGAAAATTATTAGGAAGGTTCACAGCTCATTTAACACCCCGATTTTAGCAGTTCTTAAATCTGACGGTAGTTGGCGTATTTGTGCGGACCTCCGCGAGATCAACAAAAGAGTGCACCAGTCTCGCTGGCCTATACCCTATATCGATCAAGGGTTAGCGCAAATGAAAGGCGCTAAAATATTTACTGCATTAGATTTGACCAGTGGATACTGGATTGTGCCCGTGGCCGAAGAAGACCAGTACAAATTGGCTTTCACGTTCAAAGATAATCGTACTGTTGGGCCTGATCCCCGTTCGGTTTTATCAATAGTGGAAGCGAATTTAATATATTTATTATGAAAGCCATGCCAGACGCACCTGAACGAGGCACTCTAACCTATATAGATGATGTGCTAATAAAAAGTGAATCATTTCAATCCCATTTAAACGAAATTAAGCATGTGCTTAACCAATTGAAAGATGCAGGTGCCAAAGTGCAGTTGCAGAAAGCACAATGGTGTAGAACTCGCGTTAACTTTCTGGGCCACGAGGTGACACCTGAGGGGATTAACGTGCAGAAAAGAAAAATCGAGGCCCTTTTAAAACTAAAGGATCCTCGATGCATTAAAGATGTGCGAAGTATATTAGGCATAACTAATTATAGTCGTAAATTCATTGAAGATTATTCGGAACTAGTTCAACCCCTATTAAAATTACTGAAAAAAGAAAGTAAATGGGAATGGACTGAAGAACACCATAACGTGGTGCAAACACTTAAACAACGTTTAATGCATGCGCCTTGTCTAGCCTATCCAAATAAAGATAAAGAATTCTTTCTGGAAGTTGGTCATACTGACAAATGCCTTTCAGCTGTATTATATCAGAAAGATGATAATATTCCTAAAGTTATCTCATACGCTAGCAAAACCCTTACAGGAGTGGAATTCAAATTCAATGATTGTGAAAAAGCACTTTTTACTGCTGTATGGGCAGTGCAACATTTTAAATCCTTTATCCATGGAAGTAAAATAATTTTAGAAACTGCTCATCAGTCTCTCCAATTTTTAAATAGTAATAAAGTGCGAGAAGGAAACGTGACTGGTTCACGAATTACGAGCTGGATGCTTTCCATGCAAAGCTTCCCCATTGAAATTAAATATTGTAAAAACAAGAACAATAAAGTAGCACAAGGATTAGCTGATTTACATGAATGTGATGCCGATGCATGTTTAGGAGAAAACTTGGAACCAAGGGACTTAGAACCATTTGCTGATTCTCCACATAAAGTGTATGATGATGAAAAATGTGCGAACCTTCCGTGTGTTTTTGTGGACGGATGTTCATTTAAAAATGATGCAGGTGAGTGCGTTGCTGGAATCGGTAATGCATGGTTGAATGACTGTCCAACGCGAGCGCAAGGTTTATGCATTGGAGACAAAAGCAGCCAGGTCACTGAGCTCGCTGCAGTATATTTAGCACTGCAAACTGCCTGCACTTTTGGATTAAAAGAAGTCGTGGTTGTTACCGATTCCTTGTATGCTAGGAATGCATTTGTGGAGTTCTTTGGTTCCAAGCTGTATCTCTTTGAGTGTTTTTTTCTCAAGTATATCTTTTTGGAACAACACAAATTGTTTGCTGCTGTCATGTGTTGTAGTTTCTCACATTTGGTCTTCAATTACTGTTGGCGTCTGCTCATATTTTCTCCTTCCTTTTTACATTGACCTCCTGTAGCGAGCCAGTGGTTAGTCTATCCTCGTAGTTGTTTATTTGAACTGTTTCTGAACTTCTGAAACTAACCTTAAATTAAGTGGGAGCAAGTGGAGGTTTGACTTGGCTTTGGGAATGTGGTCTCTTCTGCTAAGGCCTGTTGCAGCTCTTACAGCATTATTCTGAATGGTTTGCATAGATTGAATCACCTTTTTGTCTGCCCCAGCCATAAGACTGTTACAGTAATCTAGTCGGGCATTAACAAAGGCTCCAGCTACCCGAGCCAAATTCTTTCCAGAAAGATAGCTCTTAATTTGTTGGATCAGTTTCAGGACATATGCACAAGAGGACCTCAATTTAGCTACATTCTTTGCCATTGACAGATTGGCGTCCAGGTACACACCTAGTGTTTTGACAACTGAGGCGGTATGAATGATGCAGCCCCCGATATCAAAGTTGGCATCATCAGTGGGAAGTTGTGCCAGCCTAGCACGTGTGCCGAGCAGAAGGATTTCAGTTTTCCCGTCGTTTAGCGCCAATCTGTTCTTGACCATCCATCATGTTTTTGCTTTTGATATGTTTTTATGTGTAATGTATAAATCTCTGTGCTTTTATGAGCTTAATCGCTCGAAATAAAGATATTATTGATTG
>JAVSBW010133491.1:0-12269 GCA_033118305.1 Desmognathus campi
GAAAGTGATCAGATCAAAACCATTTTAAACACCACTTATACCAAGAGTACTAAACCAGTGTGTCAATGGGGGGTAGAGCGGGATGTCCCTAGGGTAATGGCTGAGGGCAGTGGCAGGGAACTACCGTATGACAGACTGGGTAAAGGTACCACTTAACACAGAACACTCCCATATAAGTAAAGGATACACTGGTCTCCGGGACCTGAAGAAAGAGCTGACGACGGCGAGGTCCACCCAAGAGTAGATCTCGCCGGCGCCACCGACCTGGAGGGATGGAGGAAGAAGTGGATGGTGATCAAGGTGTGAGGGAACTTCCAGGAACTGGTCTGCAAAACACAACAAAGAGTGGATTCCTATTAATCGGAGTATAAGGAAAATAATCACCTACTGCCTAGGCTAGGCCCCTCCTCCCTGAGGTAAACTGTACCTTAAACAGGGTGGCGCCGGGTTGATTTTAACTTCATTAGCATACTCCCATCTTGCAAGGCATGGCTGGAGGGTAAGGGTTAAGGAAGGGTACATATGAATTAAGTCCCCACCCTTCCTTCCCAGATGCCGGCTATGTGCTAATGTTGACAAGAAATGAGGCTGACTTCCCCAGTAGAAACTGTCCCACCCCTCTTTCCCCTCCTCCCCACAATTGCATGAGAAAAGGATACAGAGGTTGGTGGGAAACCGCCTTCCAGGCGATCTCAATGATAGCGTAGTCTGGAGTCTCCACAGCACAGAGCAACCCGACCGAGAGGAAGGGTAGTGTCTCTCGTCAGTCCGGGGAATGGGGAATAACAAGGCCGGGAGCAAGGAGGCAGTGTCTCAGCGGAGGGCGTGCTCCGACCTTCCCCAGCAGAACAATCACGAGACAGACGTGTTGTGGGGCTGGAGGGGGGCCCGGCCCCGGGTCACCCACCAGAGAGCCCACCGAAAAACAAGCGATGCGGGATGCATGGTGCGGCGGCGGCCGGCCCTGAGGTAAGGTGCAGCGAGCGCGCAAGTGTTCTAGTCCAGGGGTCTGTGAGGGCCGGGGGGGGGGCACGCAGCACCGCTCACCGGGAATTACCGATGGACCAAAGCCTGGGTCTCAGGGTGTGAAGATTCAGGGTTCAAGCTCCGGGAATCCAGGAGGCCGATGGCCGGGTTTCACCCCGCTGGAGACCGCGGATAGGGCGCTGAAGTAGTTCAAGATGAGGCGGTTGAGGGACCCTGAGGGGGAGCACAACGGATGCGTGACCGCACTATGACACGATTCCAAGCAAAGGCGCTGAGGAGAAGAGAGCGTGAGGCGACACAGGTCGCAAAGTCACGACCCCTCATTTGATTGGTTACCGCTGCAGTCAATCAATTTTGGGCCCTACTGTCTGAGCAAAGGGCCAAAACGTTGCGGCAACACCGTGTGGGCAGTATCTTAACTATTCCCATGGAAGAAAATAGGGAGGGGGGGGAACCTGGGGTTCTTGGGGAGTAGCTTGAGGGATCCCCCCAGAAACTAAAGACAGAGGATTCTAACTTATGTACAGATGCCATAAGGTTCGGATAAAGACAAAGTATTCTAACCTATGTACAGGTGCCATAAGGTTCCTAGACCTCATGACTGGGTCAGTTCACCTGGAACCTCGGGGTGGGGGATGACACCAGTGCACTACAAGGAAATTAAATGTGCATTTCCCTAAGAGCTAAATGTGCATATTAACAAACAGAAGATATGTGTGTGAATCAAACCATAAACTACACACGTGTCAATACTATTTTCAGTAGCATCTCAGAGCAAGCCTCCAGATCCTAAGGAGAACTTGGGATGTGTGTGACAAGGTGTATGTGAACAGGACAAAGTGTACATGACAAGGACAGGCCTGTGCGTGCTCAAGCATGTGTAACAGGGCAACCCACCACAGTGCCCGACAACGATCAAATCTGTCCTGTTGTTAGTAGGCGGGTATGAGGGTCCACACCCTGAAGGATCACTTTTTCAGCTCTCTTGTAGGTCTGTATTCATTTAAATTAGAATACATGGCTACAAACAGAAGTTGAGGTGCCATATAATAATGTTCCATATTTGGAAACGATAGTTCTCGCTCCTTGAATGCTTGCAGTAAAACATTGAATGGTATCCTACAATGTTCTCCAGCCACGCCTGAAATTTCTGGAAAAACTGTTTGGGTGGGACGAGGGATATGTTAAAAAAAATGAATAAGCATTTGGGAAGCAATATCATCTTAGCCAAACTATTCCCAGCCTGTATCAGTAGTTATAAAGTAACCCATTTTTGTACACGCCCAGCAACCACATCTAACAGGGTCAATTAACAGGGTCAATTAATTCTTCTCATAACGGTCAGCTATAAAATACCCACCCAGGAACTAAATCCCTTTCTTCCTCCATTGCAGAAATCCTTTCTCAAGTGGATAGGTCGCAACCTTATTAAAGGAGGCCAGTATCGACTTCGATCAGTTCACCCTAACCCCGGACAAGTTGTCAGAATATATGACCTCATGCATTACACCTTTCATATGTCCATCAGGTTCCTGAACATATATCAAAACATCACTTGCATAAAGGGAGACAGTCCGAAGTTGTATTCCAACTGCCTTTCGTCTCTGCCTCAGAGCATACAGTAAGCTCAAAAAGTAACGGGGAATAGAAGTATACCTCCCACTGATCCCCTAAACAGAGGAAAGGACACGTTCCGCCCAGCCCACAGGGCTGCCCTAAGGCGGTATGGCCCTTAGCGGCGATGCGTGCCCCTGGAAGCCGGCCGAGAGGAGGGGGAGGGGCAGGGGTTGAGGGGCAGGGCCAGGACAGGACATGAGGCACAGGAACACGTGGACCAACCAACAGTGAGTAGTAAGAAGGGAAGGGGCGGGAACAGGGTAGGAAGGATATCTAGGCTAGGTGGCAGGAAATGCTCTCTTTTGTATCTTTGCAGCACCGGAGGAAGGAGAGGAGGATCGTGAGGCCTGCAGGCGGCACCCAGAAGAAGAAGTAATGCAGCCCTCACTCACCCGAGGACTGCGGTAAGTATAGCGGCACCCGGAACGAGAAGAAGGACCATGTGGACCCGCCGACCAGCAAGAATCCGCTGCCGGGGAAGCGCTATGGAGCGCCACGCACCCTGGTGCTGTGGTGAGTATCAAACCATCCCGCTCCCCCCGCACCCCCATCAAAGTGAGCGCCCCAGCTCAGCCGCACGGTTTAGTGGCCTGCACCCGGCCAATAGGGTAGAAGCTTCATTGCCGGGGAAGCCTGCTACCCCTGCATTTGTCTTGCATTGGCCCACCACACACGCACGCACGCACATGGCGCCACATACCTTCAGGCTGCGGTGGTTTGGCCTCCCCCGGGGCTGCAGCGACCTCGGCCCCTACATGGATCGGCAGCCCCGGCAAACCAGCAGCACCACTCTGCAGGCCAGAAGCTGCTCCCTTCACCCCCAGCATTAAAGTAGCTAGTGCACAGCTACAGCGCGTCAGCCGGGGCCAACCGCGCAAAAAAAAAAAAAGTCAGTTTCTGAGTTTCATCCCCCTCAGATAAGAAGATACCTACAACACCGTGTTTTCTAAAGTTGTGCGTGTTGACCCGCCCACTCCCCCCGGCGGCTGCGCAAAGGCTAGTACCCGTGGCCCAGGTTGGAGCACAGGTGAGATTAAAGGCCGTCCGAGTGTTCCCCACTGCAAGAAAAGAGCCGTCTGAGGCTGAACTTACGTTGACCTCATAACATGTAAGCCGCCTGGTTTATTTAATTTGTTAGCATAAGAGCCGGGTGGAAACATATTTCTGTGTATCTTCACAGCCCTTAAAGGTTATCCACCCCCCCCCTCACGACACGGAAAGAGAAGTGCTGTTGTAGGTGTAATGTTATGTAACGTGGCTGTTGTCGGTGTTCCTTTAAACAGTTTAATTTGATAGAGTGGGCGCTCTGTCATGTTTGATGTTCAAATGAAAAACAAAACATCCTTGGGGTTTAGACATTTGATTTCATACAGTTCCCTCAGGACTGGACGGGGTTTACAGAATAGTAAGTTCAAGATCTTTATCTTTATCCACATCAGGGGTATACATGTCACGAAGCATTTGAGGTGAAATTATTGCCCGCATCCGCTTTTAGGCCACTTGTTTTCATTTTCTGAAGTACATAAATAGCATCCAGGCCTAGCAGGTGATGGCAGGCAAATTTCTCAAAAACGTGCTTTTAGCGTACCCTGCCAGCTCTTTGCACACAAGCGACCTTGCCTGATCCCCAGCTTCACCCTGGTATTTTCAGTAGAAATGTGCGAGCCAGAAATATAACAGGGGCGATCCAACAAAGTATCTAGCTGGCATGGCGACCTGAGCCAAAGGCAAGCCGAGACAAAAATTGACGGGTGTATACATGAATGAAAATTCTGCCCTAAACACTTTTGAAAGGTATGCCGCGCACTTCTTTGTTTCTTGTGCATGTTGGCGTGGGCCGCGACCCTGGTGCGGCCACTGGGTCCCCTCCCATCCAAGGGCCACAGCAAGTACCCCACTTCCCTACAATGCACGGAGTCCCCCCTGACCCCCCTCCAACCTGTGCGCACACTGGAGCGAAAGGAACATGGCGGAGGTGATCGCCTGGCAACAATCTGATTGAAGGTTAATTCCAAAATATACAAAAAAATATTTAAAGTTGTTACAGAGAAATGGCTTGCTCTTCGATGGCCATAGCTTCATTATTTGATTGTACAACAGTGCTAGCAAAATAAATAAATAAAATTAAAATAAATATTTATATTTTGAAAAGGAGCCACTTACAGGTAACTCTGAGAAATACTTGTAATTTTCAGAACGAACGCTCTTCTTCGTAATGCTATGAGACAACACGCGGGTAGCGGGCAGCCACAGTCTGCAGCGCAGTTTAGGATGTAGAGCTGCTTATGGGACACACGGCTCAGCTGCAGACCCATGTAGGGGAGGGCACTAGGTTACACCGGCAAAGCTTTCAATTGGATAATGTGAATCGCGGGTCCCTTGGGAGCATCTTGAACAGGAAGTGCAGTGCACGGATCAGCAAGTAGGGTTGGGGTCTGATTCGGTCACCACAAACAAAGGGCATTACATAGGTATGTATGAATCAGGGTTTGCGGAATCCAGTTAGACAAACTGTACATGTTGCGAACATACCCCACTATGAATGGTGGGGTAATGGAGTATCTTGAATGGCCTTGAACACGAGGTGCGGTACATAGGACAGTAGGAACTGGGGGGCTCAAGTGCACTATCATGAACACGCTGTGCTGTATACGGGACTTTATGAATTGAGTGGCTCGCCTGATGTATCACGAACGCCATATGTGCGGTACATAGGACAGTACATAGGACAGTAGGAACTGGGGGGCTGAAGTGCACTATCGTGAACACGCTGTGCTGCATACGGGACTTTATGAATTGAGTGGCTTGCCTGATGTATCACGAACGCCATATGTGCGCTACATAGGACAGTACATAGGACAGTAGGAACTGGGGGAGCTCAAGTGCACTATCGTGAACACGCTGTGCTGTATACGGGACTTTATGAATTGAGTGGCTTGCCTGATGTATCACGAATGCCATATGTGCGGTACGTAGGACAGTACATAGGACAGTAGGAACTGGGGGGCTCAAGTACACTATCGTGAACACGCTGTGCTGTACACGGAACATTATGAATTGCGTGGCCTGCTTGATGTATCACGAACGCCATGTGCTATATATCTTCTGGGAAGGAGCCAGGTACACCGCGACAAGCACAATTCTGCTTCAAGGGAATACTAGACAGCCCATTGTACAGATCCTTTTGCACATTTGCAATCTGAGGTTCACTTGAAAGCCACTTTTCCTCATGACAACAGATAGTGGGTAAGATCATCAAGCTGTGGTTAGAGCTAAGCTTCAGATGGATACAGCACGTCTACCAACAAAGGGGCGCCAGTGCTTGTTTAAGGTAGGGCTTAAAAAGAGCCCCCCCATGGCCACCCGCTCCGCATACCATCCACCATGCTGAAAAGGCGCACTTGTTACGTTCACAGCTCTGCCTAGAGATGTGAATCTGGCAGAGTAGAAAGCCCCCCCATCCTTCCAAGGGGCGCAAACAAAATGCGCGTGCACGTGTTAAGGGCGCGCGTGCTAGGCTTGCTGTCAATCAAATGGATTTAATGCTGCTATGTTTTGGGGTTGGATAGCGCCGGGCGTGAACATGCTAAGCACTCGGAGGCATGCGATGGTGTGAGGGTTTTCCCCTTTTATCATCAGTCACCTTTTAATTGGTAAGGTGAGATACAGTTGCCAGCGCAGCCATGGAAATAAATGTATATGTCGGGCGTTTTACGGTGCTAATGCCAGACTTACAATGTGATTTAATGTTCAGGTGCCGCCTTTGGGCGCCACCATTTCCTGCGTCTACAAGTACGCTTATGCGCATAGGTTTATTGGTGCGTTGAAACGCGGCTTGCGCGGACATCTGCCTGTCCCGAGGGCAGAGGTATGGTCCGTGCGGATGGCTCATTGGAGCTATCTTACCCTAGTACGTATGGCGTGGCCTTAGAGCTATTGCACACCACGAAATCGGTGGACGGCGAGGCGGTGCCAGGGCGCAAGGGTAGAAGCTTCATTAATTGCCCTTACATGCTGGGATTCCGCGCCGCCCAAACCGTATGTCTGTTTAATCAAGTATTAAACCTGTTACGGCTTTTGGATTGATGCCTGAATTGTGAATGCCATTATTATGGACTTTGAGAGGCCAGGATTTAGTGTTCGTTCCTGGTTTCACCGCGCAAGGTTCGTTATAAAAACTTATCAGATCCATGTTGCTCGCCACAAAATGAACCGATTGGTAAGTTTAAGCATGAAGTATGTACTATTAACAGTAGTAAATTTGGTATGTTTCAGAACAATAATATGGGAAATGTACAAGTGGATAATGGGTTGACAGTGAACACATTATTACCTTTCAGTGCTGTGCCGCAGGCGTACTTTGTAAATGCCAGGATAAACGTTGCTGTGCTGTGAACTGTTGACGTTCTAGTTAATTGCCTAAAGGAAAGTGGTGTGTGTGTGAAGTAAGAAGGGTGACATGTTTTCAATTTTAATGGTACATGCTTAATCGCGAAGAGCGACTGTGGCGTAACAGTTTAAGTTATTGCCTCCTGGCATGGTAACATACTATGTAGTAGGACAAGGAGGGCTTCGATGCGTGAAAGAAGGGTTAATCTGGAATGATTGCCAGATTGCAAAGTGTGAGCAAACAGTGGAACTAGTGGTATGGATTTTAAGCAATGGCTCGGTGACGATTTTCGTGGGAGACGTGTTAAACGTGCAAAGCAATTAGACAAAGACATGCGAGGGTTGTGCTACTCTTGCTTCAAGATGGTGGTGGTAAATATGCAGCTTAAGAACCATACTGGCGAAAGTAGTGTTATGGCTAATCACACTTGGAGTGCCAAAGGAAAGGAGGGCAAGGAAGGGCTGGGAATTATTGCACTGTGTACATTAGAGGCGCGCTTTACAGGGTGCAATTGCTGATTTAAGGATGAAATCTGTATGTAAACATCAAGCGGCAGGGGGTAAGAGGCGTTCATAGTAAGATACGGTGTCGGCATCAGGCTGCAGGGCGCTTTTCAAGGCGTGAACGTTACAAGATACGAGTGTGAACAGAAAGCAGTCTTTGAAGTAACTATTGTGGAATCTGTAATTGTAAAGAGTAACCTGCAGTTTAATAACAGTAAGCAGTGTCGAAGTAACTATTGTGGACTAGTTTAATTGTGAGCATTAACTGGCAGTGTATTTACATTAAGGAGAGCTAACGGCACCACTGGAAGCGGTGAGCCTGGTGAGGAGCTCTAGGAATGCCTGTTACGTAACGGATTACTGGGAGGACGGGAAAGAAAGGATGTTTTACGGCCATGATGCCATTTAGGGGCCTGGGGAGAGGTGGAGTGGGCCGGGGGACCGCCAACATCAGTTGAATTCGGAGCCAGGTTATGAATGGTTGGGGGTAAGGGAGAGGCGTGTTTATGCCGTGGGTCAGGGTAGGGAGGGGTAACGATGCCACTGTAAGGGTGAGCCTGGCGGGGTTTTAGAAAAGTAAGAAAAATCAACGTCTTAGTTAAGGGGACTAGATGGATGGGTAGATATACGGCCATAAGGCCACTTATGGGCCTGGCGATAGGTGGGATTATGCCAAGGCGCGAGGAGACCGATCGGCACCACTCGAAGTGGAGAGCCTGGTTATGAAAGGAAATTTGGAATGTGAGTGTGAGCTACGCATCGGGCGGGACCAGAAAGGGCGAGACGGCAAACAACCAGGAGGCTAGTTATGGTTCGGGCGAGGGTAGATTAAGCGGCAGGAAAGTTGTAACAGTAGGGGCGGGGGGGACTATGAGAAAGTTGTTCTTGGTGGTACTGAACATTAGGTATGGATAATGTTAACCGCTGTGTTATGAAACTAAACAAATGCTGCATGGTAACTGTCTTTTTCTCAATTTCACAGGACAGAAGGCGTGTGTAAGCAGGTGAGGTGCGAAGAACTGGCGCTGAAGAACACAGACACAGGGAGGATAGGCCGAGGAAGAATAAGATGGGGTGAATCACAGGATAGTGCAAGAGAGATAAGGTCAGGCGGAAAGCGGACCGCGTATCTTGAGTGTGGCAACGAGCTGGTGGACAGGGGATGGGACCGCTGTTACAACCAAGGACCATTGATCGCGATGGGAGCCGGGGAAATACAGAGTTAGTGGGGCCGAAGACGATAGCGGGGGCCAGCATGTGTCGGGCTGTTTCACAAACGGTAGGGGGGGCATGGTATAGGTGAGGCACAAGCTTGTGGCAGCAAAACAACCGGGATCACGTTAGTGACGGGGTCCGCTTGTCTGAAGTGGCATGGCGATAATGAATAGGTTTATCCTGGGTACTCTAGAGGTGCCAGGAAGGGAGCTAGAGTGGGGGAGACCTCGCCGGTGCCGATGACCACCGCGAGGTCGTGGCGGTTACAGGGCGGTTACAGGGCGATCCACGAGTTAAAGGCCAATTTAGATAGGCTAGCAGACGTGCCGGCTGCAGAAGCACGTGGGAAGTGACGCCTCCCAGGGGTTAGCCTCTGGCGGGGTTGGGACGCGGGATGGGGGCTAGGAAACAAAATGCAAAGAAATTAAAAGATGGAGAGGACCGGATGAGTCCGGCGGCTCGGCGGCCTCTCCCAAGTTAGCGCAAGGGGTTGTGAGTTAAGGGTACTCCCAGACACACCCCAACGTAGGAGTTAGGGAACCCCCAGGTGGGCTTGCACGCTCCTGGGGGGGCAATGGACAACCTGCCACATCCGCTGATGTGGACAAGGTATTGGCAATGAAGGATCGCCCGTAAGCTTTCTCCCACTCTTCAACTGTATCGTGCAAAGAAATGAGATTAATAAAGAAGTGAAACGAGTAACGAGGTCAGTCTGGTTATTGACGCTTAAGGAGGCAGGTGCGGGGTGGGATGGTTGACGAGGAAATGCCGGGGAGCTAGAAGGAGTTGAGCCAGTAGTACTTTAATAAGGTTGGGACGGCTGGAAGGAGTTGTGTGGGCTATCGCCGCTAGGATTCAGACATGACTCCATTGGTCAGGACCTTAGCAGAAGGCAAGGAGTACAGTAAACATACCATAATTATAAAGTGACCACACAGTCCCTTATTCATCAGGATCTTAAATAGATATTCACACTCAACAGAGACCAATGGTTTACTGAAGTCAAATCAAAATTCAAATTCAAATTCAAAATCTCTTTATTTGTTTTAGGCATACGCCTTTTCAAATAAAACACACATATTTAATAAACATACAATCAAACTACAAAAATATCCATTATTGCATCTCATTACCTTCCTCTTCAAAAATACATTAATTCAAATGGCTAAAAAGAATTTTTCATTATTACATGTCACCTTTAAAAACCCCATATCTCAGTTGAAGGCGGATACACAGTGGTTCATTAAAAAACGAGTACATAATTGCACACTCCCTAGTTCAAACCCCTTTTGAATAAAAAATTTTCATCAAAAATTGAGCCAAGGCAACAGCATATTGCACATTTACTGAAGTCAATAGAAGTGATGGCAGTGGGCACGTCCTCCTTGACCACATCCACCATAACGAACAACATGTGTAGGTCATCTGACATAGCACGAGCAGGGACAAAACTCGTCTGATCTGGCAATACCAGCAGGGGCATCATAAGCATCAGTTTATTGGCAAGCATCTTAGCGAGAATTTTCATGTCAACCTTCAGCAGGGACAATGGATGAAAAGAATCCATGTCTCTTTGCAGTTTACTGGGTCTCAGAAGCATGCTCATCATCGCCGCCCTACGTGATACAGGTAACATTCCAGCTAGCATAGCCTCAGTATACATTCTAGTCAGGTAGTGAACCAGTAACGACTTATATGTTTTACAAAATTCCAATACCATCAGGCCCAGGGACCTTACCTGACTGTAGTCAAACAATAGCCACGCCAACTTTCTCCTCAATAAATTCCCTATCCAACGAAAGACGATCCCTATCAGCGCCCCAGGCCTCTGCAACACCTTCTAGATAGCACTCCAGATCATCATCACCAACACAATTCTGGGAAGACTATAAATCCTGATAGTATTCCCTAAAGGATTTATACTATCAGCATCAGCCAGCAATACCCCATCGAGAATCAAGAGCCTACAAGATTGTTTGGGACCCCTGCACTCTCCCAACAGCATGTGCTAGTTACCTACTGGGTTGCAACCCTTTCCCATATCTACGGGCCTCAGTCTCTCTAAAGAAGAACTTTGTTTCCTGTTAGGCTGTCTCATTGAATTCCTTCAAGATGGTACCAGTGGAAGTCTAAACCAATGCACCCCCTCCCTGCTCCAGCCAATGCATCAGCTCAGCTCACCTCTTTTCCAATACTCACAATCTGGATCTGATTGATCTGAGCACACCAATTTCATTTGAGATACATTTAACACACACAACACACTTGAATGCTTTGCAAAAAATCCATTGTTTTTCAACAGAGTCCTCATTGTGTACATGACATGTGTTCTGTCTTTATGTCTGTGCCTCAGCACAAGCATCATAGAGTGCATACCAGAGAGTAGTCAGATTATATCAATGCGAATATGTTCAAATCCACCAAATTCCTATATAGCATTGCATCCACCAAAAATGAGTCCAGCCTAGTGTGTAGAACATGCAGCATAGTGTAATGTGTTCTTTACTGTTGCCCCGCCAGAGCCTTTATGCATCTAATAGATCATACATATCCATCTGCTTGAGCAAGGACTTAGTCACTAAGGGAGTACTGCAGTTTCAGCCCTTCAATATATGTCCGTCTCATCATGGGGCGTGGTGTTGAAATCACCAACAATAATTATGGAATTTAGCACAAAGTGTCATAATATTAGCCGAAAATAGAGAGGTGTCAACATTGGACCATACAGAGTGACTAACAGTAATTTCCTATCCTCAGGGCCCATCTACCCTCAAAATCCACTAAAGAATGTTCAAGCAGTAAGTGCGCCTTAGGTCACGTAAGATTAATTACCAAGTGAATGCGTTTCTTGGGACATGAGGATGTCAACCCCTTTATGATTTGCTAACTGTCAAATCTTTCAAGTTTTCATAGGGAAGTGCAGACTCCTAATGTTATTATGCGCAATTCATGCATAGCATTCACCACCCAGCATACCTCAAACTACCATCCGTCCAATTGTTAAAACCAGTACCTGCAGAACGTACCACACAAAACTCTTCCAATAAAGCTTGTACATATTTCCCATTCTTAATTGAAATGACAATTGTTAGCAACAGTAAGCATTGTTTCTGAAAGCTGCTGGAGTCAGGCTGTGCGGAGGGGGGGCGGATGGGACCTAGAGCTGCTCCTGCAACCTAGGGTTTGAGACAGAAGTAGTGGGGGGAAATCCCTGCCTAAATTTCAATGTTTCCCGATTTTGGAACCACATTTTATACAGCAAATGGTATCCTGTAAGGCAGTTTCATGTGTTGTACCATTCTGCCAGCCTACTGGCTGGGGGAAATCCTGCCTAAAATGCAATGTTTTCCCAATTTTGGAACCACATTTAATACATGAAAATGTGACCTTTAAAGGCAGTTCCTGGGCTGTATGTATGTACCCTTCCCCCAAGCCTGCTTCTGCCTTCATTTTCTCACTCTCATGTGGCTCCCCGCCCATAGGGGATTAAAGGGTGTGGTATTCATCAATAGAGGAACAAGAATTGGCTGAAACAAACCAGTCCTACCAGTGGAGGT
>JAVSBW010144547.1:0-19154 GCA_033118305.1 Desmognathus campi
CGGGGTGACTCTAGGCCTTGGCCCAAATAGGACAAAAGGTAGCGGCCCGTGCTGAGCTCACACACAGACCGGATAGTCCTCCAGACCAGTCTCCTCATGCTCCTGTGGATGGGATGGCAAAGGGGCAGCGTGCGCCAGCAGCTTCTCCGTCTTCCTCAACATCCTCCTTCATCAGTAGGTCTTCTGACACACCTTCCCCTACCTCGGACTCACTAGAGCTGATGACCACAACATTCAGGTCCTATATCCTCCCCCTGATATGACATAATAGGATCAGATCCCTGGCCAGTCGTAACCCTTTTTGAAAGATACAAAGAAAAAGAGGGATAAGGAAAAAAGTTAAAAGGAAAAATGGAACAAAAATTAAAAATGAAGAAGAGTGAAAACAGAAAATGTAAAGAAAATAGGAAAAAATACAAACAAATACAAAATTAACTGAGCCACAATCACAAAAGGTTTAAAGCTCTTGCTCCTGTAACCACCTCTCTCACAGTAAGCAAGAAAATGGCATTTCTAGAAGAAAATGCCATGCACCGGCTAAGAGCAAGGTCATGTGGTACTACCGCTGAACAAAAATCTATGACCCAAAAGGCCTTATCCCTCAATTAAGACTTGTATATAATATTTTTTTAAATTGATGTAAATCAGTCCAGTTAAAATTGTAGACGGGAGCAAAAATTGGCTTTTTTCCTTATGGGAAATCCCATTCATTTTCCAAAAACATGCCTTTTTTTATTTGCAATAACTTTTAAAGTATTTGTGACAAATCTGAAATTTTGCAAAATGAAAATATTTTTACTTTTTTTGTGCAAAATTTCACACAGATCCATAACAGTTCAAAAGTGATAGCAAATTCAATTTTTAGATTCCCGATGGGTGACAAACTCCCCTTAATTATACAGTGGCGGCCACCGATGTACAATATATATTTGATACACTTATTGCACTAAACAGCTCTGTGTGCTAAACTTGCAATTCACATGCATCACTCTTTAAAAAGTTGACTCCTAAGAAAGCTGCACTGGTTTCAATAAACTGACATCATTGGCTCACCAAGACCCTGACAAAAACTTCACACTTTGTAGGGATGATAAATATTACACATCTGCAATGGGGGCCGATGGAATGTTTGGCGTATGGTCTGTCAGTTCTGCATAAAGCAGTACTAGGCATACCATGTTACTAATATATGCTTGCACGAAGGTCTGTAAAATGTTTTGAAAATCAATCAACAGAGCAAAAATAAAATATACTGTTTTAAAGATGCCATCTAATTAAGCACAGTTTTTTGTGTGTGTGCATGTAAAAAAATAGATGGATGTTGATTAGGATATCAGAATGAAGGGATGGTACTAACATGACTACTTTATCTCGCCAACTTTATGGGACCTGCACAGGATAAGAATGGACGCTAGAACTCTGACACACATGTGCAGATATGTGGCTGCATCAGCCTATTTTAAGGCAAAAATACTCAGTATGTGCCTTCTCATGTGCTCTGTCCCAATGCATGCTTCTCATCCGTTCCCAAAACAAGGAAACTTTAGTGTGGGGCAAAGCCTTTGATCGGATTGCCCTTTGTATGTGGAACTCGCTTCCTCTTAAATTCAGGTCATTGGCTTCAGTGCAGTTAACTAAAAACTGCTAAAAAAGAATTACATTTTTTTTTACTAGGTCTGCTCTCTCATTTCAATCTTTTCACTCTACTGTTCAGATAGGGTTCCCCTATACTCTTTTGGACTATACGTCTTGTAGATACACTTACAAGTTTGTGGGACATTATAAATATTAGATTAAGGTTCTAGCAGCATCGTTTATGTATACCATTATTTTGCCACCAACGTCAGTGAACAGCTGGCTGGAGTCAGAGAGTAGGAAACACTCTTGTGATGTCATTTACTGGACAAACTTCAAAGCTTGGTTATGGAACCACCTCACAAATCCACAGTCTGCAACTGTAGGTGGCATAGAGGAGTACAAAATCTCTCAAAGTATTCAAATACTTTGAGAGATGACCGGACCTAAGTAGTGCATTCTCTACAATACTGAAGTTATCAGGAAAACGCATCATGCAATTACGTGTCCCCATTGGGACAGTATCTCTGTGCTAGAACAGGTAGCAACTGCAGCACTTTGGGAGGCATCAGAAAACACTACATACCCGGCCTGGTGCAAAAACTACCTTTGCAAGATCTAAAATTGATACCACAAAGCAGTCAACAGCAAAAATCTAAATTTTTTTTATACCTGCTCAACTGCTTTTAAAGTGGGCACTTGACTTCTTACCTAGAAGAGTCTCTGCTCAATCCAGAACAGTGCATTCCATCCACTAAGATAATTTTGAACACAGTTTCATAACTGGGGAGTAGGCAGCCAGCTTGCTTATAAGAAGCCTGTGTTTCTGTTATTTAGGAGAGGCCAATCAGTTTTAAATCAGGATGTTGACATTGGAAGCATTACCATTATGTAATTTTGAAATGTGGACTCGAAAATTAGGTTACAGCAATGAAACATTTGAAAAATCAAGAGAGACAATTTAGAAAGTAAAAATCTAATCATAATGGGGCAAGTGAAATTGGGATCTCTCTCTAGGACGTAGAAACTGAAGTCAATTACTTCTTGAATCTGGCCCCACATTTCCATACAAGATATTGCAGGCGGCGAGTCACGTGAAAGAACAGAAAGCTTGTTTCACTCCCCAAAAGTGATTTCTTTGGTGGATTGCTCTGCTTCGTGCAGTTCTTTGGCCCGTTTTTTAAATGCTTCTGCTTTGGTGTCATTCCTATCTATGCCATCCCCGAGTTTGTACATTCGGCTGGCATTCGCACATCCCCAAATATGACCCAGATCACAGGCCTTGATGGAATAGTTCAATGCCTGGCCCATGTCCTTTGGAATCCCTGGAGCCCCTTGGATATACAGTGTACTGAGATTGAAACAACTGGCTGAAAAATTGCTGTTGCAGGCCATAGTGTAGTAGTCCCTGGCCTGAGCTGGGTCCGATTTGTTATCAAAAACCCGTCCATCCTGTGCCAAAAGTCCTATATTATGGCAAGCCCCAATCGATTTCTTTCCGCCTTTCTTACATGATTTCATAAAGCAGTCATATGCAGCTTTCAAATTGGGAGTCAACCCACCTGTAAGCAAACCAAAAAAACATTGTGAGAAATATAAAGTACATTCATTATTTGAAGGAATAAAAAATGTTTTGACAGTTTATCAGGTAGTGTGAAAATATTAACAACATAGGTGACACTAAACAAAACATAATTTACTCCCTACAGGTGATATGAGTTGGTCCCAAAATAAATGCAACGCAAAAGCTGCAGTGGAGGGACTGACTAACATGTGCCACAACCCGTCAACATAACTTGAGGGACTGACCAATATGCCGTTTCCCTCTATATATAACTCGAGGGACTGACATGCCAGGTCACCTCGCTCAAACCACCCCACTGGGGTATGATGCCATAATTTTTATTCCATTTGGACACCTGTCCAGCAAAAAGGGTGGGGGCAGAACATTGTGGGGATGGCCCTATTGCACATGTCGGAGAAGCTACTGAGCTTGAGGTGTCCGAGACCTGTATAGATGGTGTGCATTCTGCCATAGAACAAGCTATGATGATCAACCTAGAGGCATTGATAATGGTGTCAAGGACGATCGTTATGTATGAAACCCTTAGCAAATATTGATACTACTACTTTCCTTCTGCATAGTCGGATGCACAGCAACCAAGCAGCTAGTGCCGACTTTGGTACAGGCAGTACGCCTGGAGGGAGGTCATGCAGATGAATGTGCTGGGGACCTCATTTCTCTTTACTACTCTCCTTTCTACATAAAATACTAACGTTATGGGAAATATGTAAACTTTTTCAATGTATCCGAGGGCTGTTGGACAGTGCCATATAGCGGTTACAGCCGCAACAAGTGCTATGCAGCGGTTGCAGCCGCCATGGGTGCTGTTCAAATACCTGTTACCATAACAAAACTAGAATAAAAAAACTGTGATGATGCAAGGTTGATAAATAATGGATTGCATTCATTTCATGACCCCCTTCAAATAGTATCAAAGGGAATTCTGTAAAATATCTTCGGATGCTCCTAGCAAGCATGTTTTGAAAGCATTACTCAATGTTCTGTAGAAAATTATTGTCAGAAAATTACCTTCCACTCTCATCTTAGGTTTAAGAAGCATGACTTGAATTGCAGAATATTATCTCGGCCTCTTGGGACACTGTAGGAAGGTAGATGGCCTTCTATAAACCTCTAGACTGGGAATAACTGCTGATGTGAGCTATAATCAAGAGGAGGTTAGCTTGGTGTACAGAAGAGAAGGTAAGCCTGGTGTATAGAAGGTGGTGGTCTCCCAGTTGATTGAATGAGACCATCAACAGGGCAGGTGAGCAAGTTCCATATGCGTGTCTGCCAGAGCAGACGCATTCAAAGGAAACCAGCAGTAGCAGAAACCAGTGCTACAGAAAACATTGGATAGTGGCTGCATTTTACTCTCTGGTTTTGGAAGTTGACATTAAAATGATTTTGGGTTGGAAAAGCAGAAATTCTTATGCCCGGCCCAGGTATTTTTAGGCAAGTACAAATATATTTAAATTTCCAAACAGATATTTTGTTGCACACCAATTTTCTTTCTAGTAACTCCCATACATGAAAAGATTTATTTGTACCACTTCCTGAGAAGGAAAATACCACTGACCAACATGTATCAAGGGGGCAGTAAAATCTGAAGCAGGGAGCAGACTCCTGTTTAACTGTTATTCCCTAGTTAATGTTGGGAGTATTTTTACTGTTTATTTTTGGAAGCATTTGCCTGATTTTTAGGACTAAAAATAGCGTTTGGCAGCATGTTAGTGCATCTAAATATTACCCTGTAAGTCAGGACACCAAAATTTTGGACCTGCGGGGTGAGGGCATAGTTCTCTGCCCCGTATGTGGGGGAGTACGCCCCGTCCCCCTAATATAAATCTAACCCCCCATCTCCCCCAATCCCAAGAATATAACCCTGAAAAATTTGTGTGAAATGTTTCAGCATTATATTTGGCATTTTAGACCTACATCGTTATATACATGTCAGATACTCCGTGGTTGTCAGTAACAAAATGAAGGAGGGATGCGCTAGCACCTCTAGGGAGCAAATTGTCAAGTACACATGAAGGCGAGTATGTATCAGTGGGACATATAAAAAAAAACAATCCCTATACCAGCCTCCTATTTGGTAGTGAACATTGCCAAGCATGCCCGGAATGTTGCGAGAAGCACGGAGGGACCTCATGCTTGGTTACTGTGCCATCAAGCACAATGTTTCACTCATTATTCCCATTCTTAATGTCTCAGCACAGAGGCCTGTATTAGCTATTGGTTTTCACCACACATGACTGCAATCACAGAGGAACAACTGTTACACAACACTGAAATTGATCAAGTATTTGATTCCAAGTCCGAGTGTACATTATTCTGAGCATTCCTTCACCCTTTTCAAACAGAACTAAAAACAATGTTTTAGCAATGTCACTGAGCATGTATCTGTTATCCAGGCTCTGGGGCAGTGGTTCTCAAACTTTTTAATGCCAGGACCCACTGAGCAACAAATATTTCTGTCAGGACCCTATTGATCAACACATAATCCAATTGGGGCTCAACGGAGTGTCAAATAGGACCCCAACATAATTTTTTAAGTTCACCCCCATTTCCTGGCATATAAAACCACTGATATGAACACATACCAACCCTGCATGACCCCTTGCAATTTTCTTGATGCTCAGCCTGTGACCCCACTGCCATAGTTCTGTGACCCAAAAAAGGGTCATGATCCATTGTTTGAGAACCACTGCTCTAGAGTTAAAGGACCAGAGAACAGAAGAGTAGTCATAATAAAATATTCTTTAGATTAGTGAATACATTTCTTATGGGAACTATCTACATTTATGAGAAAGTAGAAAAAACACGTGTATGAAGGTGGCTGAAAAGGATAATATGTTAACTTGCTGTCGTTGCTTTTGTTAAACAGACTTGATGAAACCCTGAACATGCATTCTGAACGCATCATTACCAAACCTGCACTGAAAAACATTAACAAAAGATTAAACAATCACAACTTGTGCAAGACAGTCGCAGCCCCATTCGGGGGTCCGAATTAAGATCCCCAACATCAGTGGGAGCCCGGGGGGGCTCATTCAGTGGGATGAGCCCTCAGCCGCCTCGATCCCCGCCCTGTAGTGCAGTGTGGAGGCGGCTTCCGGGTTCCCTGCCCTGCATCAGCTGTTGTGAAACCGCAGACGCAGGGTGGGGATTGGGGGTCCGATTCCGAAGGGGAATCTTGTTCCGCTTCGGAATTGGGCCCCTGCGGCCCCATTGACGTTTTCCTCAAACAGCAATAGGCTGGAGGACTTAGTGGCTACGTCCTTGGCCTGGGGAGCTGCAGGCTGAGGACGCAGTGACTACGTCCTTGGCCTGCAAGGGGTAAAAACTCTCTTTGAACTAGAAATGAATTGTAAAGTCCTAATCAGGCGGAATTCACTCAACTTTTACCACTCACAGCAAAACTCATAATCATGTTCTGTATCGTACTGGAGAAGCGTCAAGTTAATCCGAATCTGGGCCAATTGCAAAGATAGTTGTGCCTCAACCAAGACATATTTCCTTTCTTGGAAGAGATCAGTTAGATTCTGCTGGCTTGGGCTATTACTAAAATATCCCAGGTATGATGTCACTTTATATCTAAACTCCTAGGAACATGTACTTACCTTTTCCAGTTATGTAATATGATCCAAGTTTATAACAACTTTCACTGTGCTCGTTTTGTTCACAGTTGGCTTTCAATACTTGTGCGGCTGCATCAAAGTTCTTTTTTATTCCTTCAAAATACTCTGCCAACCGATGACAACCTAAAGACATAGAAGATGAGTCAGTCCCATAATAAAAGCAGGAATCATGTTGCTTGAAAAAAATAGCAAAATATGGCAAGCGATTTTGAGTCATTGTTAGGGCACGGGTGACCTTGGTGACAATGTTAGTTGCATTTGAAGTAGGCCTGCAATCTACCTCCACTTTCCATTGCACCCTTAAAAAAATAGCATATGTTCCACAATGAGGCATAATTGTTGTAGGTTACGAGGGACGTGTTGAGATACCACCAAAAAGTATAACGAAGTAAATCAGTGCTGTGTACCAGTCTAAAAGGCAAAGTGTCCATCAAGTGGGAAAAAAATGGGGTTAAGTGGGTTCATATGCATGAACACCTCCCTACACATAGTAAAAAAGTACAAGGGAGAAACAGTCAGATCATGATGATGCCGGGAAGTCTCACTTCGGATTCTCTGAGCAGTCATTATGTACTATGATATTTTGAGAGGTAGTCCATCGGGCTCCTAGGCCTGGATTTCTAGTAGCTTGTGTAAAGATTCAGGAGTGCAACAATATTAGGTTCTAAAAATAATTGAGACTTTTTTGGAGACCCACAGCAACTATTTTGTTGCCTTCTGCACATACCAGCTATATTGGTCTGCAAACTACTAGTCCATTAGCTGTATACACCTTTTACAAAGAACCCAAGCTGTGCTGCAATATCTCTAACTAACTAGTAAAATTCTTTTAGGTGCCGCTCGCCCGGAGGCCTCAGTGCACCAGCAAGTCACCAAATCAAAATCATAATGAAGCCAATAACATCATAACAGAAAGCACCGGGGGGGGATCAAGTTCAGGTCAGATCCCTAAACTCTGCTCCTCTGTACCAACTTCTCCAGCCATGTTCCTCATCCCCAGATATTCCCCTGTCCGCGTGCCTGCTCAGCCATATTCATAACCTGCCTGCCCAATTGTATTCCTCTACCCTGTTCATCAACTGCACTGGTTTGGCACGTTTCCACTCTCTTCTGAACTGTAATTGACCTCTCAAGTATGTTATTTTGAACACGAACCCGGAGCCATGCTCGTTGGCTGCACACCACTGGCCTGCACTTGCAACCTCACATGCAATACACCCACTTGCTCTGGCACATTGCAGTGTAAGGTGCACTAAGCTATCAGCAAAAAACAGACACAGAAAATTTGATCAGATCCTGATGCGGCAGTGTATTCTGCTTCAGACAGTAGTACCAAAATAAAAATGCAAAGAGCCAGGTGTGCTACCTGCAGATGCACCGCAGGAAACCAGGATTAAAAATAAGGAGCTCCAGGACAACTGCTACTTCCGAACATGGTGTACTAATCTGCCCACTTGTACCAAATTGTTCCTCCATACCCTGGTGATAAAATTACTCCATAGAGGTACAAAATCATGTTGGTAGAAAGTAATACTTTGGATAGCCTTGCTCCCACAAACCATCTTCCTTCGCATCCAACTGGGCAAGTTTAATCAATAGGCAAAAGTGAGTTGGGTTAAGATTGTGCAAAGACTGAGTAGACTTACAACGTAACCTCCCTGCCGTTATTAGCAGATTTTTTGACGAGCAAGTCAACATGGAAACATGCAATACTTAGGGCCTGACAACCGTGTCAGAATTGAGCAATACATGCACTTCTGAGACGACTTCCCCTTGGGCACAAAACCAAGGAGGGCCTTTCTTGCAATTAAGCCATCTGCATTGAGTAAATATAGCGAGCAATTGAATCCAGTGATGGGACGGTGGATGAAGGGTTGGATGTGCACAGTCAGGCCGACTCTGATCATTAGTGAATGGTTCTGAATAACAGATGTATCTACTAATGATCTGCGTTTTGGGAGGAAGGGCAGCACCTTCCCGAGCTGTTGTTGCAGTTAGTTCAGAGGCCCAAGCAGCAGGCATTTGTGGGGCAGCAGAGCCGTGCTAGCTCCCTGGCATCGGCAAACTCATTTACCCTGCCCTGATTTATGCAGGACTACTTGCTTTGGCAGTAAGGCCCACAACAACAAGCCTGACAACTGCTCTGGCATTTTTTATAAGGTGCATTTTTTAGATCCCCGTAACCTTTAAGAATTAGAGCCTTCGCAAAGGTCAGCAATCATTTGTGGTAGGTATTTCAGGCATACTGAGAAGAAAGGGCTGCAATTCAGAGAAAGTGGAACTTTTGTTTCGTAATCTAAAAAGACAAAAAGACGGGACATTAAAGATCGAAGCATAAATGTGTACAATCCAACTCCACCATTATCGCCCTGACTTCAGCCACGACAGTTGCTTCAATGGACAGTCAAGTGCCAAAACAACCAAAGTACGCACTAGCACTTTAAAATGCAAATTTTATTATTGATACAAGTATTTTATTTGTACAGATTCTGTACTTTAAATGTGGAGCTTTGCAAAATTTGCAGACTTCAGGCACACTTACCCAGCTTTGAATTTTATTTAGTTTAGAAATTGCCTGGCTTTCCTAGCCAAGCAGCACTTCGGGGTAGCTGCCTCACGACGAGGCATCACCAACACTCTCACCCTTCCAGGACCTGGAGTTAGAGAAGTTTAAATGCATTCCTACTGCACTGAAATTGTTACAAGAAAAAAGTTGTTTGTCTCCTATCAGATATTAAACGATGCACAAGCCAGCCAATCTCTTCTAATATGACAATTGGGCGGCAGTACAACTGAGAAATTCAAGGGGAAAAGAAAACACTGCAAAACCTAGACAGAAAAAAAACAGATCGGAAAAACTGCATTTCATTTGTTTGCAGACAAATGACGGATTCCTTCCAAACCGAATTTCAATGTGCATGAAAGAAAAATTTGGGGTTTGAGCATACTTTTAACAGGTTTTTCACTCCCTCCTGAGCCATAGTGGTCCAACAGCTTTCACTGCGGCAGCTTATTTTTACCTTTTTGGTTGTGCCTACACACGCAGCGCGCAACCGAAAAGGTAATTTTGATAGAATGGCCGGGACGGTACGGCAACAGTGCGTTGCCCCGTCCCGCCCGCTCTATGTACATGTTCGCTGGGATAAGCACCAACCAGCACAGTTATGGCAGGGTTGTGACAGAATATGTGAGCGGGGCCAATGCCCGCCCACATATTACGTCACGTTTCTACACCTCCCACGACCTGCCCACATAAGCAGCCTTTGCTTATGTGGGCAGGGCGTAGGCGGTGTTAAAAGGATGTAACGCCTTTATGTGGGCGGTGGGTAGGCCCCGCCGACATAAATGCCCCAGAAA
The DNA here is from genome assembly GCA_033118305.1 of Desmognathus campi. Classification (NCBI taxonomy): domain Eukaryota; kingdom Metazoa; phylum Chordata; class Amphibia; order Caudata; family Plethodontidae; genus Desmognathus; species Desmognathus campi. The sequence goes on from JAVSBW010144547.1 coordinate 10,138, forward strand.
GGCCCTGTTGCAGAGTGCGACACCCGCGAGTGTCACACTCTGCAATGGGGGCCTTCCATGCTCAAATCTGCAAAATTAACTACTGGGTACTGGGGAGGAGCAATCTCTCACCAGTGCCCAGATTATTTGTAATGTAATGTAAGACCATTTATATTGCGCTCTATACCCATAGGCCTCAGAGTGCGCAGAGAAGAGGTAACAAAAAGGGAGTAGGGCAAGGGGTGTCAAAAACAAAACCGGTCCGTAAAGGGGTAGAGGTCAGGCAGACCATTAGGCTCAAGGGACATTGAAAAGAAAGGTTCTCAAGAGTTTCTTGAAGTTGAGCAGATGGAGACTGGTCCGCAGATGGAGAGGCAGGGCATTCCAGAGTGATGGGGCCAAGACATCAAACACGGAGCCCCCGGCAGACTGGAGATTAAAGCGGGAGGATTTTAGTATCCTTTGGTGATTGGAACGAAGTGCCTGAGTGGCAGGAAGAAGAGAGAGGCGAGACGACAGATAAGGAGGGGCATCGCCAGAGAGGCACTTGTGCACAAGAGAGAGGGTCTTAAAAATGATTCTGTTTTTCACTGGGAGCCAGTGAAGATTTCTGCGAAAGGGAGTAATGTGGTCCATCCTTCCAATATGACAAACCGCCCGGACAGCACTGTTTTGGACAACCTGAAGGGAATGCAAATTCGAAGCAGAGGTGCCAGCGAGCAGGCTTTTGCAATAGTCTAGCTTCGAGTTGACAAGGGCACCGGCTAGCAGGGATCTATTAGAGAGAGATAAGTAGGGTTTGATTTGCCTCAAAAGTTTGGTAGTGTAGGCACAGGATGACTTGATGGCGTTGACCTGTGGTTTCATGGACATTCGAGCGTCCAGGTAAACACCCAAGGTCTTAACATGGGGCGAGACCAAGCGCTTACAACCTGAAATGGTAAAATCAGAGTATTGTACAGGGAGCTTTTTCAGGCGCGGAGCAGTACCCAGGATAAGTAGCTCGGTCTTCCCGTCATTGAGTGCCAAATGATTGGCCATCATCCAGACCTGGATGGCACAGTAGACTTTATTGATGAGCATGGAATCGTCAGCATAACTCCCAGAGAGTTGAAAGAGTAGCTGGGTGTCGTCAGCATAGTTAGTATAGACGACACCCAGCTTATCAAGAATATCAAAAAGGGGACGGGTATATACATTGTAAAGGGTAGGAGAGAGGCAGCACCCTTGAGGAACACCACATGAGAGGGCAAAGGGAGTGGCAGCCGGGTTCTCGTGAAAAACTCTGGCCATGTGATGGTCAAGAAATGAGGAGACCCAAAGTACGGCACCAGGGGAAAAATTTGTGACCTCCTGCAGATGATTATCCAGCAAGGAGTGATTGACAAGGTCAAACGCTGCTGAGAGATCTAGCAGCAGCTAGCCCAGCATTTGGGCAGATCTGAGCCCGGAAGGGCCCAGTTGCAGAGTGTGACACCTACGGGTTCATACTCTGCAACGGGGCACTTCTGACCCCAAATATAGAAAAATAAGTAATGGCCACTGCTAAGGGGATTCCCGTTAGCAGTGCCCATTGTTTATTTTTGTACTTCTGGCCCCAAAGTGCCCCATTGCAGCAAGGGCCACCTCCGGGTGGCCCTTGCTGGGACGGGCCACTTCTGGCCCCAAAAGTTAAAAAAATAACTGCTCGAAAAAAATGCTGAGCACTGCTAAGGGGTTTTCCCTTAGCAGTGCTCAGCATTTTTTTCGAGCAGTTATTTTTTTAACTTTTAACTGCTAAGGGAAAACCCCTTAGCAGTGCCCATCAGTTTTTAAAATAAATTCAGAAAAGGTATTGCATTACTAATGCTTGTTTATCCTTTGTAAAAGAAAAAGCCCTTCCTTCCTCCTAAAAGGAGTTGTGTTCTGTACTGCACAGGCCTTTAATTAATCAATAATGACTTGTGGATACTGTAGCCTACTCAAGTTCGATGAAAAATTGAGCAGTGATTAAAATGAAGTCTGAAGTGTGACAATATGTGTTGTCAATTCCTTGCAAACTGCTTATGACGTTTTCTGCAAACTGGCTCAGTTGGCATCATTTGCCCCCGCTACATTTGTAGGACTACACGTCATCAAAATGATCATTTGCAAGTTTCTGTGTGCACTGCTTCAGGAACACTATTCAACTGTTAATGAGGAGACTTTTGTGGTCATTGCAAGAACATGATGCCACAGCACGGATTGTGACAAACACACAATACTGCATTTTTATTTTTTGCATTAGGATTAGCTGCTTTTGCACAAAAAAATCTGTTTTTACCTTCTCCATTAGCGGATTTTGCCCATGAAAATGTGTTTCTACCTTCAGCAGTTGTTTAAAATAAGTTGATAAAGCCTGAAATATATTGCCATCTACCTGAAAGGGGTGTGAGTGGCTTTTTTCAGCAGTATTTTCTTATGGAGGCCAACATTATTGCCCAATCACTTGTGGTTGGCTGGGGTGAAATTAGGAAACAGAGCATTACATGTAAATTAACAAACTGATCAGTTTAAAAAGGTGCAGCTGGCGAAAAGTATATCCAGATACCCTTTAATTTGCAATGTCAAATAACTGTTCTTGTACAGTCCCCATATTATCCACAGCTTTTAGTATTACCTTGTACTCTTGGTGACTTTCTGTTACATATTAAACACCAACCTGGAATCTTTACGTAACAGACATGCCTCGATGATGGTATTCGGTGAGAGAAGGTATAATAATAATTAATTGGTAAGTTGATGGAGAGCATTATTAAAGGGACAGTTCATTCCAGCACTTTTTTTTCTTTTAAGTCGCCGACTACAATACCCCTTGTTTTCAGTTTTAAAACTATTTCATAATACTGCTTTTCAGTGCTTTATTTCTGACCTGGCTGCATCCATTTTGTGATGTGACTGATTGTTTACACAATCCCTATGACTAATGCAAACACTTATTCTTTTTTCTTCTGCACGGGAAAAAAAGAACAACAATGTAGCATCCACCATAGGGATTGTGTAAACAATCAGTCACTCCACAAGATGGATGCAGCCAAAGAAGAAAATCAACCACAGAAAAGCCATGTTTTTAAATAGCTTTAAAACTAAAAACAAGAGTAATTGTATTCAGGTGATTAAGAACATTTTAAAGAAAAGTGGTGGACTGAACTGTCTCCTTAATGTAATTGAGCGAGCTGTTCTGCGGAAAATCATGAATGATGTGGAAACTAGTATCTCTTTGCATTGTAGAAAATGTTTGCTTAGTGTACTATTTGTTTTTTTTTTAAATTATTTTGTTTTGTTCAGTTTTTGTACATTTCTAGTATTTTGCTCTTTCCTCTGCCCTTCAAAGCAGTTTCATTAACTGAATGCAGTGTAAACTCAAAACTTGAAAAAAGTATGCCTATGACACCAAGACAACATATTAATGATCACATTTATTCAGAGAATCCAGATTTTAATCTATGCATTTTTTTGGTAATCCATTATTTGATGTTCCATCAATGGTCAGTTTAAATTAGAGCGAGTGGGTTATAGCGTCTTGTGTAAGTTATGTTAAAATATTAGGACCATGACGAGTTCTGTACATACGATTGTGAAATTCTAAAGAATGGTCTACGTATATTCCAAAACATATAAAACAGACATACGTCTTACCAATAGGCTTTAAATCTTTTTTTTTTTAGTTACATGTCCCTTACCAACCTGAAATATAGGTCTCTAAATATGCTCCCAGCCAGAGGAACAAAATCTTCCTCATTTGTAAACCCAAAGGGGGAATTTCTCCCTTTCACACCACAGTGAATGTCAGGCCCTGATACTTGGACCACTCATTTCTAATGTTTCCCCCATACATTAGAAGTTAATGAGAAGAGTTAAAGGAAAAGAATTACGTTGATAGAAGCAATACCTTTTAGAGCCTCTTCAGAAAATAGACCATGCATTCGCCTCGTTGGCTGACAGCTGCTTCATATATCTAAGAAAAGAACTACTTATGGAGCCCCCGTGAGAGATTTTTTGTCAAGAAACCAGTGTACTCAATTTCTTTTAAGTGTGTGTTTTCACACTCTTTATTAACTTGTGATTATCAGTATGAATAGAAAAATGTGGAATTTGTTGTCATAAATGTGGTTTCTACACCCAACAATGTGAATATCACATATAAAGACTGGAAAGAAATGATACAATGCAAAACATTTCCACATAAAACGTCACATAAAGAATCCCAATTGTACATGAATGAATCCTAAAACACTTGTGGCAAACGTATGTACAATGCAGGTCTAACTTTTAGGAACTGCATTGTACATACGTTCATTAGAAAATAGTTTTTTCTTTGTTTTTCCAACTGTATTTCGGTGGTCTGTCTTCATTCCCCCCATGTTGATATTGGATGTTTGGCACATGTCGTTAATCCGGTGAACACCAGAGCTGAGCAAAAAAAAAAACTTGCCATAGTAGAAGCATTTTATGATTTAGAAAAGACTAGGGAGGGCGTGGTTACGCACTGAACAAGATGGCCACGTCCTGAGTGCGCTCTGCAGCGCGAGCCGATCTATCCTGATAAATCAGAGGTACGAAGCCCCATCCAGATTTATCGAGTGCACCAACATCGGTCTAAACCTTTCTACGTTCTAAAGAAGTATCTTGTTTCCCAGCGGCCCAGCCCCAATACTTCAACAGACCGCATGGCCGCCTCAGTCAACTATTAGGCCGCGTGGATGGGTACTCCAGTTGTGTGCTGCAGCAAGCCCGTCCCGCTCGCGGAACCTCGAGGCCGACTCTTGAGGTGGGTTACAGCGGGGCCACGTGCCCGTGCCACGTCGTCCCTTTCGGACAACACAACCTCTCGTCTGAGAGTGAACCATCACTCTACGGCATCCTGGGGCGTTGCATAGATCTCGTGGCAGAGCTCTTCAACCGCTTGCCACATGGCCCAGATATAAGTCAACCCTATGGTCAACTTTCTAAACCCATTCAAAACTCAACCTATTGAACATACTGCGCCTGGCTTAATCGTGACTGTTGTTCTCTAGCCAATCGCTGCACGTGTACATGTGAGAGGACACCCACTGCGCGTAATCCACAATATTTCACCTTCTACTATCAATTGTATTGTATTGCATTGTATTGTAGGTTCTTGTATGGCACAGAATCACCACCCAGGCAGTATCGAAGCGCCACGGGCTGGGGGGGGATCAGCAACAGCCCAATTGCTGACTGAGATCCCACAGCAATTATATGTGCTTTAAACCTTGAGAGAGCTTGAGTTCATAACTTCCTTTCGGTTGCGTGTATGTGGCAGTTGTATCTGGTTTTATGTGGGGTTACCTCGTCCCTAGAAACCTTGAGTGAGATAGGGAGGAGCAGGTATGTGTTTGTCTGTGAGTGGTACGGGTGTGTTGTTAACATTGTTGTATTAGGTGTGGGCTGTGATTATGTGAGCTATCTTTCATAGGAGCAGGGGGAAAATTGAGGTTCTACCTGGTCTATATCAAACCAACGTAGAGGGAGGCTGTGTCTCTTATGTGTGGGGTGCATCGTTGAAGTAGTGTAGGTAAAAGTAAACCTTTCATGATAATGAACTAGGCGGTGTAAGGGCAGAAGCAACATGTGACCACTATGCTGTGCGTGGCGATCTGTAGACACTAAGACAGCTGAAGTAATGACATTATACTATAGCATATTACAACATACAGTACGGTGCTGAATGATCTATACAAGATATTTCAATATGTCATATTACAATAGCTTACTGCTGGCACCAGAATTCGGTGTTGGTGCCAGCACAGAGCACACCGGCGCAGCCATGTTACCACTGCCGGGTTCCGAGCTGACGGCCCATCTATCCCCTAATCTCTTACACCTAATGACAATTGACAGCACAGTGAGCTTCGAATTAATATACATATTGTATAAACATTATTAAACAGTTCAGGTCCCTGAGGAACAAATGGAGACTAACCTCGGGGTAGTCCACCCCTATTCCCGCTCCCTGTGTACTGCCATAGTGGGCTGGCTGCCCGTGAGCAGCAAGGCAGTTGAGGTTGATGACTGGTAGCCACCACTGCCACTCTTACCACCTCTTACCAGCCTCCTTAACAGCTGTGTTCGTCCTTAGAAGTCTGTCCTTTGAATGTCTGGTCGCCCACGGGCACAACGCACTATGCAAGCTCTTTAAATATTTTTTCTTCCAATCATTCCTGACGTCCTCCCCTCCCCAAAGTGCCTCCAATTCAGCCCCAAGCCCTCCCAGCCCTACCTCTGCTCTCTCCAGCCATTGCCCAGCAAACGGTCAAAGGAAAAAGAAAAAAAACATCAAATAAGGAAGGGATCCCACATAGTCGCACCTTCCCTTCACAAAAAATCCAACGGAACACTTTATGCTCCTCTGCTATAATGTAGTACTATGCCCAGATGTGGGTCCTGAGGCTAGAGACACAAGCTACCCCTCACGGAGGAGGCCCAATAAGGCCGAAACCGGTCTGGGGTATTGCTTGTGATTTCTTGCTGAAAGAGTGAGAGCCATAGCAGTTCGGATCCGACTACTACCATTGGTGGTGTCAGAACTGATTTGCATATTGGCCTCACTCTGGAAGTAATGGCACATGCAGGCCAAAAAAATGATGGATGAAAAGCGGCCCAGGGGTGTTCCCGGTGGCTCAGATTAATTCAAGCTTTCATCCATCAACTTTTTGTGGTGTTTTTGCTTTGTTTTTGCAAGTGGGCCGAGTATGCCCAGACCTGGGTCCAGGGGCTTGCTGTGCCTAGAGACACAAGCTACATCTCACTGAGGAGGCCCAATGACGCCGAAACCGGTCTGGGGGATTGGTTGTGATTTCTTGCTGAAAGAGTGAGCCCAGATGTGTTTCCAGTGGCTCAGATTAATTGAAGCTTTCATCCATCAACTTTTTGTGTTTTTGCTATTAAGCTGATGATCACACCCATAATTCTTTACCTCCTAAACATGCAGCCAATACCCCCTAAAATCCCATTCTTTAAATGGGTAGACAAACTCCTCTATAAATTCCTTTGCAACGGTAAACCCCCATACATCAAATTTAAGACCCTTCAACTCTGCAAATCACTAGATGGCATTAACTTCCCCAACTTCAAACTTTATTCTGACACCTTTCGCCTCAATCAATCCAGCTGGTGGTTCACCTTTCCCTGCTTCCTTAGACCTAGATGGCTTGACTTTGAACAAGACCTATGTTACCCCTTTCCGCTATACCTATTACCCTCTACAACTAGCTTTAAAACTAACATCTCAGCAGCCATACCAAACTCAACTGCTACAATTCTATATAAAACATTTAAAAATTGCCAAGAATTCTACTCGAACCCACATATTACACCTCTATGGCTTAACAAATACAAGAAACCTTCTAGAGCTAACCTGCAGGATCAAACCTGGATCTCTAAAGGTATCCTATCACTTGATCAATTATACATCAATAAAGCTCCCATCTCTCTCCAAGACTTAACCAAAATATTTAACCTCTCTACAAATGACTAAAAAACATACAATAAATTGCTTAAACTTCACTGATTGGCCCTCTGCGGAAGCACCGGGCTATGTCTCAGAACATGAAAGCCACTCTCACCAACAATATCTAAATTCTTACGCAGTGACCGAAACCCACGCCTCCTCTCCCAACCTCCTGCCTCCAATGGGGCAAATACCTTCCCCCAGATTTCGACTCAAACGACAGTCAAAACCTATGGAATAGACTACTCCGAGCCTCTGGGGCAGCTAGTATTACTCAAACCCTCTACTTTATGGCCCATAGAGCCTTCATTACTCCAGCTCCAGGCTTGTTTCGCCCTCCCACACATATAATCTATCCTGTGTTTACAGACTCCCCAATGATATGATTGATTTTCCAATCCAACTATTAGAAACTATTAACCCTATTGTCACCAACAACTCTTATAATGTTATTTTAGGGGACTTTAATCTTGGATATCTCGACTCTGATGTTAAAGCTGCCACCAAATGTATTGAAATCCTGAAAGATCACCATTTCTCATAATGAGTCCTTGATCCAACTCATAAGCAGGGGCGAATCCTAGACTGGATCGTGGCCAATAAAGAAATTGTAAAGAACATTTCCGTCTCCCAGTGCATTTGGTCCGATCATCATTTCGTACTTTTTGAGCTGACTCCTTCTGCAGCTTCTTTCCCCGTGCAGAAAGCAAAGAGTTTTCCATGTCGCAACATGCGAAAAATGACCACCGACACATTGCAACCCCATCTAGCAGTCTTTTCTTCAGAACAGCTTAACACCTTTTCAATTGAACAATTAGTAGAATTTTACAACTCCTCACTCACCACTGCTTTAGATGCTATAGCCCCAGTTAGGCTCAAGACCATCCAGAAAAACAGACCCTTCCCTCTATCATCCCCCTCAATTCAGGAGTTACGAAGGGAGAAACGTAAAGCAGAAAGGAAATGGCCTAAGTCCAATCTAGAGAATGATAAACGAATCTGGCTCGATATCATGAACAGATATTGCAACTCCATTCACGCAGCAAAGAGAGAAGAACTCTCAAAGAACATTTCTATCTGCAAAAAACTCATCAGCTGAACTTTTTAAAATTCTACAATCTCTGGACAAAAGCCCCGGTGCCAATGTCGGTCCAACACCATCAGAGTCATGGTGTACTTCCGTTCATAAAACACTTAGGCCCTGATTACGATTTTTGTCTTTAAAACCGTCTGTAAAACTTACAGACGGTTTTAACGATAACGACAAAGTCGTTAAATTTAACGACTTTGTCGTTAAGTGCAATTACGATTAAAACCGTCTGTATGTTAAAATAGTCTTTAACATACAGACGGTTTTAACGATACCGACGGTTTAAAGACAAAAAACCGTCGGTATGCACTTTAAAACCGTCTGTATGCACTTTTGTGCATACAGACGGTTTTACCCCCACCCCCCAAAAAATGCAATTTTTGCATACTTTTGGGGGGTCTTGGGGTTCAGTTTTTTCAGCCAAGGCTTGCCTTGGCTGAAAGAACTGAACCCCAA
>JAVSBW010155599.1:0-12213 GCA_033118305.1 Desmognathus campi
TCTAATGTGTGGTATCAGAACTTTTCAGAAGGACTTACATGCGTTTAATGAAAAGTATCATCAGCTATCGGAAGGGGGCTTTTATTTTTTTGTGGCGAAAATTGGTGATAGCTTACATTGGACAGGACAACTTCAGCACCCATAAGTGGAAGGAAAATTCTAAAGCACAGCTATCATGTACTGGCTGTATGCATTTATAATTTAGCACCCCAGCTCTCTTCATTTATGCCTCAAAATTAAAAACAAAAGACTGAATGTGTCAGGCGCAATAGGGTATGGCTATGGGGAAGAGAGAGGATTTTGAGGTTAACTGGTCTGTTCAATTACAGCTACTAATGGTTTCACTGACCTGGTAGGAACAGAACCCCCGTGTAGGGCAACAACGGCCCCCCCAAACAAGTGTAAACCTATGTGAAGTGTGCCAGCGCCGCCAAGTTGCTGAAGGGTACTGTAGATAGGTTTTTTTAGCCCGACGCTGAGGGTTCAAACGGGACTGAAGATTCTTTGCCTGGTCTACATGGTCCTGATTCTTGGGATCTGTACAGGGAAGACAGGAACTGACTCAGTATTGGACTTTTGTTTAACTCCTTTACCTACCACTTCCCAGTGACAAATTCCCCACACGCTCGGAACTACATCTACTGAGGTTTTGGCGGCGCCGGGTCCATGTAGGGAGACAGTGGGTGTTGGGGCTGACGGCCCCCGAGGGCTGTAGGCTGCTGGAGCTGGGATGCGTTGCTGTGTTGGTGTCCTGGGCGAGCGAGCCGTCTCCTCACAATAGTAGGCTCTTTGAACACGCCCCGCAGGTGGGCGGATACAGTCTGAGGCAGTGTGCGGCCTCTGGTGGAGAATGCGCCTCGCTGCAAGATCCGTAGCTTCCTGCACAGGGCTTGGAGATTGGAAGCAGGGAAAGCCGGGGACGAGTGAGAGAGGAAGGGACCTGCTGAGAGAGGCGGGGTGAGTGGGCCCGGTGGGCCTTGGTGACGCGCGGCGGGGGTGAAAACGCAGTCAGTGTCTCCCGCGCGCCACGCGACCGAGAGCCCCAGCAGGGGCGGGCTAGCCCGAAAAAATCAGCGGGTCACTTGGACACTTACGGGGGTGAAGTCCGAGGTTGGCGATTCCGGGTCGTGATCAGAGCAGTGAAGAGAGCGTCCTTGCATGTCCGACAACAGGTGCCAAAGCACCGGTCAACGGCTGGACCAGAACGTCCCCCGCTCCGGGGTTCCAAGGTACGGAGGCTCTGAAGGGGCAAGGGAGTGAAACGGTTGTTGTGATGTGATCGTGTATGATGTGATCGTGTACCTAACCTAACTATGAACGTGTACCTAACCTACCTATTGTACCTACATGCTCTATATACATTTAAACCTATAATGACGGTACGCTACGCTATATACCCTATATCTACACGTAAACCTATATAGTGATTTCCTATAGTAATTTCCTGTGAGGGTGTAACACTTTCCCCCCCTTTTAGGACCCTTTTTAGCAACGGTGAACGGCGCGGGGAACCCTTTTCTTGCTTTCCCGTGCGGCCTTTAACAGAGATACGTGGAAAGTTGGGTGTACCCGCCATCCCACGGGGATTTGTAACCTAAAGGAGACAGGGGAATATTTTTCGAGAATTTGAAATGGACCAAGATATTTAGGTTTTAACTTTGGGCAGGTACCTGGGATTTTAATATTTCTGGAGCTTAGCCAGACCCAATCCCCTTTTTGAAAGTCTGGGGGAGGTCTTCTTGATCGGTTGGCGTAACTCGAGACCCTTCTTTGTGTGGCCTGTAAATTAGTAGTGATTTTTTCGAGGTTCTCTGTAATCTTTTGGACCAGTTCTTGGGGCTTAACCCCAATGTTAAGTGTCTTGGGGAGTGAGGGAATACTTCTAGGGTGAACCCCATAGGTAGCCATAAACGGGGTCATACCTAAGCTTTCATGGTAATTATTATTGTAGCTGAATTCAGCGGTGGGGAGGAGTTCGCTCCAGTTCTTCCCTGAGGAACTTACGTAACACCTTAGATATTGCTCAAGGGTCTGATTTAGCCTCTCTGTCTGCCCATCTGTCTGCGGGTGGTACGCAGACGACAATTTTAAAGTAACTCCCCAACTAGACAGGACCTCTCGCCAAAATTTAGCTATGAATTGGGGGCCACGGTCTGAGATTATTTCCTTTGGTAACCCATGGGCCCTCACAATGTGGTTCAGGAAGAGCCCCACCAGCTGCGTAGCGGTTGGTAACCTTTTTAGGGGGACAAAGTGGGCCAATTTCGAGAAATAATCCACGGTTACCCAGATCACGGTATTCCCCGAACTAACGGGAAGATCGGTAACAAAGTCCATGCTGATCCTCTCCCATGGGGCCAGCGGGACCTCGATAGGATGCAGCAGACCGTAGGGCTTAGAATGGCTCGCTTTGGCTTGAGCGCAAATCTCACAATCTGACACATATTTTAGTATGTCTTGGGCCATTTGAGGCCACCAAAAATCCCGCTTAATTTTTTCTTTGGTTACCTTTAGCCCCGGGTGCCCCGCCCAGACTGAGTCATGGTTTTGGATCAGAATCTCTTTTTGAAGCCCCGGGGGTACATATGCTTTGTCATTCACCCGAATTACCCCAGCCTCATCCCGGGTAGCACCTTCTACTGATTCTAGGGTTTGCTGCCCAGCGGGACTACCACCGTAGTTTTTCAACTTCTCGAGCAGCTCCTCCCCAAAGGCAGAGATCAGGGCAGTCACTGAGCCTTGTGGGAGGATAGGGACCTCAGAATAGTCTATCTGGGTACTTGGGTAACCCAACCTTGAGAGAGCGTCCGCTTTTCGGTTGGTAGTCCCGGGGCGATAAGAAATTTCAAAATCAAAACGTGAAAAGTATAGGGCCCAGCGGGCATGTCGGGCCCCGTGACACCTGGCGTTTTTGAGATACTGTAGGTTTTTATGGTCCGTCCAAACTTGTATTCTCTCCTTTGCCCCTTCCAAGTAATGCCTCCAGGCTATGAAGGCCTCCCTAATAGCCAACAATTCTTTCTCCATTATGGTATAGTTCCTTTCAGGCGATGTTAACTTTCTTGAGTGGAAGGCCACCGGTTTCAGGGTTCCCTCAGAGTTTCTTTGGGAGAGAACACATCCCACAGCCTCGTCTGACGCGTCCGCCTCAACGATGAATTGTTGAGTTTGATCCGGCTGAGCTAGCACTGGGGCGGAGCAGAACTTCTTTTTCAGTAGTTCGAAGGACCTTTCTTGGTCCTTCGTCCAAGCGAATGGGACCCCTTTCCTTGTTAGCCTGGAGATGGGCGCTATCAGGTTTGAGAAGTTGAGAATAAAACGTCTGTAAAAATTGGCGAACCCAAGGAACTGTTGGACTGCTTTGACGGACGTGGGTGGTGTCCAACGCAAGATGGCTGCGATCTTTTCGGGGTCCATTTCTACCTGTTGAGGTCGGAGCACATATCCGAGATAAGTGACTCTCTGTGTGTGGAACTCGCACTTATCCAGTTTAGCGTAGAGAGAGTTTTTTCGTAAACGCTGTAACACTTCTCTTACCTGTGTCACATGTTCTTCTAAAGTATCCGTATATACAAGAATGTCGTCCAAATATATTGCCACGGACCTTCCGATCAAATCCTTGAATATGTCGGTGATGAAGTATTGAAATGCTGCCGGGGCGTTGGTTAGGCCAAATGTCATTACCAGGTATTCAAAATGCCCATACCGACACTTAAACGCAGTCTTCCACTCGTCTCCATCACGGATTCTTATCAAATTATAGGCTCCACGTAGATCTAGTTTGGAGAACCAGTTCGCATCCTTCACAAAGTCTAGTAACTCGGGTATGAGAGGTAGTGGATAACGATTCTTAACGGTGATATCGTTGAGTTCGCTATAATCTATACACGGCCTCAACTCCCCTGATTTTTTAGGAACAAAGAAAATTGGGGCGCCGGCCGGTGACTTTGACGGGCGAATAAACCCTTTCTGTAGATTTTCTTTGATGTATCGTTCTAGCTCCTCTGCTTCAGTGTTTGACAGTGAATAAATTTTTCCATGAGGAATGGGCGAGTTCGGTATCAAATCCACCGGACAATCATAGGGCCTATGTGGGGGAAGTCGGTCGGCCTCTTTTTTAGAGAACACATCGAGGAAATCCGAGTACTGATCGGGTAATATTGGGGTAATAGTGGCCAGAGACTCTTCACTCAACCGATAAGCTGAAGTCTTCGCCTCCTCGCCCTTTAAACAGTCTTGACAGTACTCCGAGTGGAAGGTTAAAATTCTTCTTCTCCAGTCGATTTGGGGGTTATGTCGCTCCAGCCATCGCATACCCACCACTAAAGGGTGATGCGGAGAGGAGATCAGGTCGAAGTCGATTTGTTCCTGATGATCCTGTATCTTCATGGTCACTGTCTGAGTCTTCCTTGTCACTGGTCCCGAAGCCAATATAGAGCCATCAATTGATTGCAGAGTTTCCGGGTCTGGTTTTCTCTCTTCTGGAAAACCGTTTTGTCTTGCGAAGGTCTGATCTATATACATTCCGGGTGCCCCGCAGTCGACCAAGAGGGGACAAACCCTTGCTTTCATGACAGTAGGGAACTGTGCCGGAAGGATTATAAAGCGTGGTTCCTGGAAATGGATTGATGGGGAAGTTTGCTTTACGCCCAGGGCGGTATCCCCTAGTTCCGTTGGGCGTGGAAGTTTCCCGGGTCCAACTCGTCCGCTTGTCCCATCTCTTGGAGGTTTGACAAGGTCTCCACAACCGGGGAGACCGTCTTGGGGAATCCACCTGGGTTCCTGATCAACTTGCATTCCCTTACTAAATGGCCCGCTTGTCCACAGTAGAGGCACAACCCGCCTTTCCTCCTTCGTTCTTTTTCTTGGTCCGTAAGTGGCGGGCGTTTGACCGACTTTCCAGTGGAAGACGAAGGGGTGCCCGCGTTTGATTCTTCTGCCCTTGGACGAGGATTCGACAGGGCACTTCCTGTTTCCCTGACTGGCCGTTGGGCGGAGTTCCAGGACGTAAACGATGTTCTTCGAATTGTTCGGGATAGGTCGGCCCTTCGTTCTCGCAGTCGTAAGTCTATCTGGAGGGTCAAATCAACTAGCTCGCGTAGTGTTTGTGGCATTGGGAATACGTTTTGCATGGCGTCCTTGAACTCCTCGCGTAGACCCTGCAGAAAGATGGAGAACTGGGTGGCTTCGGACCAATTTAGTTCAACAGCCAACTGTTGGAATTTATTTATATAACTAGCGATATCTGTATTCCCTTGTCGCAAGTTGAGGAACTCTAAGCTTCTGGATTGTACCGTCAACTGGCGATCAAAGACTCTTTTAAATTCTAGTAAAAATACTTCAAAGTTATCCAGCCAAGGACTTCTATTTTCGACTAGGGGATTAGCCCAGTGTTGAGCATCCCCTCCCAGATTAGAGATTATAAATAGCACCTTGGAACGGTCGGTAGTAAACTGCAGGGGTTTTCCCATGAAATGTAATGTGCACTGGGTGAGAAAGTTCCTACATAATTGAGGATCCCCTTGAAACCTATCCGGGACACTTAGTTTTAATTCTTTTGGAAGTACCGACGTCTCGGAGTGAGAGTGAGACGTCTCTGAGGTGGACGGAGAAAGTGTGGGCATCACTGCCTCCTCCTCACGTCCCTCTGAAGTGATCTCTTCCAGATTACCTAACCTGGTTTGAACTGACTTTTGTTCTTTCCTAGCTTCCCTTAGCTCGACTTCTATGTTTTCTAAACGTCTAGCCATTTTCTCTAAGATTTCCTCCATTCCTAACTGATCCCTGTAGAGGCTTTGGCACTCTGTCACACTGGGGGCGCTAGGCCACAGTTATCTAAGTATTACCTGAGTAGGGATGGGCCGGAACTGGAGGAAGGCGATGACAGTGGCGGGCGTCTGCCACCCACGACCCCCAGGGAGCTTCCCTAGGTGGTCCTGGGGGGCCGGCGCCGCCGGGGAAGAAGAAGGGAATGGATGGGACAGGTGTGGTCTTCGGGGACTTCGGATTCGGCTGACTTCCCTTCAGGTCTCGGGGTCTCTGAGTTGTCCTGGATTGAGGTTCGTCTGCAGTCTGGGGCGATCACTATGGTACAGAGGGAGACAGGGGAACCTCTGGTTAGTTCTCCCTTCTGACGGGATTGTCTCAAGGGTTCTAAAGATTTTCTAGGTAGGGACCCTCTGGCTCACCTGAGGTTTGGCGGCGCCGGGTCCACGGAGGTCCACAGGAGGGGTTGAGGGCTGCGGCCCCGAGGGCTGTAGGCTGTAGGCTGCTGGAGCAAGGATGCGTTGCTGTGTTGGTGTCCTGGGCGTGTCCTGGGCGAGCGAGCCGTCTCCTCACAATAGTAGGCTCTCTGAACACGCCCCGCAGGTGGGCGGATACAGTCTGAGGCAGTGTGCGGCCTCTGGTGGAGAATGCGTCTCGCTGCAAGATCCGTAGCTTCCTGCACAGGGCTTGGAGATTGGAAGCAGGGAAAGCCGGGGACGAGTGAGAGAGGAAGGGACCTGCTGAGAGAGGCGGGGTGAGTGGGCCCGGTGGGCCTTGGTGACGCGCGGCGGGGGTGAAAACGCAGTCAGTGTCTCCCGCGCGCCACGCGACCGAGAGCCCCAGCAGGGGCGGGCTAGCCCGAAAAAATCAGCGGGTCACTTGGACACTTACGGGGGTGAAGTCCGAGGTTGGCGATTCCGGGTCGTGATCAGAGCAGTGAAGAGAGCGTCCTTGCATGTCCGACAACAGGTGCCAAAGCACCGGTCAACGGCTGGACCAGAACGTCCCCCGCTCCGGGGTTCCAAGGTACGGAGGCTCTGAAGGGGCAAGGGAGTGAAACGGTTGTTGTGATGTGATCGTGTATGATGTGATCGTGTACCTAACCTAACTATGAACGTGTACCTAACCTACCTATTGTACCTACATGCTCTATATACATTTAAACCTATAATGACGGTACGCTACGCTATATACCCTATATCTACACGTAAACCTATATAGTGATTTCCTATAGTAATTTCCTGTGAGGGTGTAACACTTTCCCCCCCTTTTAGGACCCTTTTTAGCAACGGTGAACGGCGCGGGGAACCCTTTTCTTGCTTTCCCGTGCGGCCTTTAACAGAGATACGTGGAAAGTTGGGTGTACCCGCCATCCCACGGGGATTTGTAACCTAAAGGAGACAGGGGAATATTTTTCGAGAATTTGAAATGGACCAAGATATTTAGGTTTTAACTTTGGGCAGGTACCTGGGATTTTAATATTTCTGGAGCTTAGCCAGACCCAATCCCCTTTTTGAAAGTCTGGGGGAGGTCTTCTTGATCGGTTGGCGTAACTCGAGACCCTTCTTTGTGTGGCCTGTAAATTAGTAGTGATTTTTTCGAGGTTCTCTGTAATCTTTTGGACCAGTTCTTGGGGCTTAACCCCAATGTTAAGTGTCTTGGGGAGTGAGGGAATACTTCTAGGGTGAACCCCATAGGTAGCCATAAACGGGGTCATACCTAAGCTTTCATGGTAATTATTATTGTAGCTGAATTCAGCGGTGGGGAGGAGTTCGCTCCAGTTCTTCCCTGAGGAACTTACGTAACACCTTAGATATTGCTCAAGGGTCTGATTTAGCCTCTCTGTCTGCCCATCTGTCTGCGGGTGGTACGCAGACGACAATTTTAAAGTAACTCCCCAACTAGACAGGACCTCTCGCCAAAATTTAGCTATGAATTGGGGGCCACGGTCTGAGATTATTTCCTTTGGTAACCCATGGGCCCTCACAATGTGGTTCAGGAAGAGCCCCACCAGCTGCGTAGCGGTTGGTAACCTTTTTAGGGGGACAAAGTGGGCCAATTTCGAGAAATAATCCACGGTTACCCAGATCACGGTATTCCCCGAACTAACGGGAAGATCGGTAACAAAGTCCATGCTGATCCTCTCCCATGGGGCCAGCGGGACCTCGATAGGATGCAGCAGACCGTAGGGCTTAGAATGGCTCGCTTTGGCTTGAGCGCAAATCTCACAATCTGACACATATTTTAGTATGTCTTGGGCCATTTGAGGCCACCAAAAATCCCGCTTAATTTTTTCTTTGGTTACCTTTAGCCCCGGGTGCCCCGCCCAGACTGAGTCATGGTTTTGGATCAGAATCTCTTTTTGAAGCCCCGGGGGTACATATGCTTTGTCATTCACCCGAATTACCCCAGCCTCATCCCGGGTAGCACCTTCTACTGATTCTAGGGTTTGCTGCCCAGCGGGACTACCACCGTAGTTTTTCAACTTCTCGAGCAGCTCCTCCCCAAAGGCAGAGATCAGGGCAGTCACTGAGCCTTGTGGGAGGATAGGGACCTCAGAATAGTCTATCTGGGTACTTGGGTAACCCAACCTTGAGAGAGCGTCCGCTTTTCGGTTGGTAGTCCCGGGGCGATAAGAAATTTCAAAATCAAAACGTGAAAAGTATAGGGCCCAGCGGGCATGTCGGGCCCCGTGACACCTGGCGTTTTTGAGATACTGTAGGTTTTTATGGTCCGTCCAAACTTGTATTCTCTCCTTTGCCCCTTCCAAGTAATGCCTCCAGGCTATGAAGGCCTCCCTAATAGCCAACAATTCTTTCTCCATTATGGTATAGTTCCTTTCAGGCGATGTTAACTTTCTTGAGTGGAAGGCCACCGGTTTCAGGGTTCCCTCAGAGTTTCTTTGGGAGAGAACACATCCCACAGCCTCGTCTGACGCGTCCGCCTCAACGATGAATTGTTGAGTTTGATCCGGCTGAGCTAGCACTGGGGCGGAGCAGAACTTCTTTTTCAGTAGTTCGAAGGACCTTTCTTGGTCCTTCGTCCAAGCGAATGGGACCCCTTTCCTTGTTAGCCTGGAGATGGGCGCTATCAGGTTTGAGAAGTTGAGAATAAAACGTCTGTAAAAATTGGCGAACCCAAGGAACTGTTGGACTGCTTTGACGGACGTGGGTGGTGTCCAACGCAAGATGGCTGCGATCTTTTCGGGGTCCATTTCTACCTGTTGAGGTCGGAGCACATATCCGAGATAAGTGACTCTCTGTGTGTGGAACTCGCACTTATCCAGTTTAGCGTAGAGAGAGTTTTTTCGTAAACGCTGTAACACTTCTCTTACCTGTGTCACATGTTCTTCTAAAGTATCCGTATATACAAGAATGTCGTCCAAATATATTGCCACGGACCTTCCGATCAAATCCTTGAATATGTCGGTGATGAAGTATTGAAATGCTGCCGGGGCGTTGGTTAGGCCAAATGTCATTACCAGGTATTCAAAATGCCCATACCGACACTTAAACGCAGTCTTCCACTCGTCTCCATCACGGATTCTTATCAAATTATAGGCTCCACGTAGATCTAGTTTGGAGAACCAGTTCGCATCCTTCACAAAGTCTAGTAACTCGGGTATGAGAGGTAGTGGATAACGATTCTTAACGGTGATATCGTTGAGTTCGCTATAATCTATACACGGCCTCAACTCCCCTGATTTTTTAGGAACAAAGAAAATTGGGGCGCCGGCCGGTGACTTTGACGGGCGAATAAACCCTTTCTGTAGATTTTCTTTGATGTATCGTTCTAGCTCCTCTGCTTCAGTGTTTGACAGTGAATAAATTTTTCCATGAGGAATGGGCGAGTTCGGTATCAAATCCACCGGACAATCATAGGGCCTATGTGGGGGAAGTCGGTCGGCCTCTTTTTTAGAGAACACATCGAGGAAATCCGAGTACTGATCGGGTAATATTGGGGTAATAGTGGCCAGAGACTCTTCACTCAACCGATAAGCTGAAGTCTTCGCCTCCTCGCCCTTTAAACAGTCTTGACAGTACTCCGAGTGGAAGGTTAAAATTCTTCTTCTCCAGTCGATTTGGGGGTTATGTCGCTCCAGCCATCGCATACCCACCACTAAAGGGTGATGCGGAGAGGAGATCAGGTCGAAGTCGATTTGTTCCTGATGATCCTGTATCTTCATGGTCACTGTCTGAGTCTTCCTTGTCACTGGTCCCGAAGCCAATATAGAGCCATCAATTGATTGCAGAGTTTCCGGGTCTGGTTTTCTCTCTTCTGGAAAACCGTTTTGTCTTGCGAAGGTCTGATCTATATACATTCCGGGTGCCCCGCAGTCGACCAAGAGGGGACAAACCCTTGCTTTCATGACAGTAGGGAACTGTGCCGGAAGGATTATAAAGCGTGGTTCCTGGAAATGGATTGATGGGGAAGTTTGCTTTACGCCCAGGGCGGTATCCCCTAGTTCCGTTGGGCGTGGAAGTTTCCCGGGTCCAACTCGTCCGCTTGTCCCATCTCTTGGAGGTTTGACAAGGTCTCCACAACCGGGGAGACCGTCTTGGGGAATCCACCTGGGTTCCTGATCAACTTGCATTCCCTTACTAAATGGCCCGCTTGTCCACAGTAGAGGCACAACCCGCCTTTCCTCCTTCGTTCTTTTTCTTGGTCCGTAAGTGGCGGGCGTTTGACCGACTTTCCAGTGGAAGACGAAGGGGTGCCCGCGTTTGATTCTTCTGCCCTTGGACGAGGATTCGACAGGGCACTTCCTGTTTCCCTGACTGGCCGTTGGGCGGAGTTCCAGGACGTAAACGATGTTCTTCGAATTGTTCGGGATAGGTCGGCCCTTCGTTCTCGCAGTCGTAAGTCTATCTGGAGGGTCAAATCAACTAGCTCGCGTAGTGTTTGTGGCATTGGGAATACGTTTTGCATGGCGTCCTTGAACTCCTCGCGTAGACCCTGCAGAAAGATGGAGAACTGGGTGGCTTCGGACCAATTTAGTTCAACAGCCAACTGTTGGAATTTATTTATATAACTAGCGATATCTGTATTCCCTTGTCGCAAGTTGAGGAACTCTAAGCTTCTGGATTGTACCGTCAACTGGCGATCAAAGACTCTTTTAAATTCTAGTAAAAATACTTCAAAGTTATCCAGCCAAGGACTTCTATTTTCGACTAGGGGATTAGCCCAGTGTTGAGCATCCCCTCCCAGATTAGAGATTATAAATAGCACCTTGGAACGGTCGGTAGTAAACTGCAGGGGTTTTCCCATGAAATGTAATGTGCACTGGGTGAGAAAGTTCCTGCATAATTGTGGATCCCCTTGAAACCTATCCAGGACACTTAGTTTTAATTCTTTTGGAGGTACCGACGTCTCGGAGTGAGACGTCTCGGAGTTGGACGGGGAAAGTGTGGGCATCACTGCCGCCTCCTCACGTCCCTCTGAAGTGATCTCTTCCAGATTACCTAACTTGGTTTGAACCGACTTTTGTTCTTTCCTAGTTTCCCTTAGCTCGACTTCTATGTTTTCTAAACGTCTAGCCATTTTCTCTAAAATTTCCTCCATTCCTAACTGATCCCTGTAGTGGCTTTGGCACTCTGTCACACTGGGGCGTTATGCCACGGTTATCTGAGTGTTACCTGAGTAGGGATGGGCCGGAACTGGAGGAAAGCGGCGACAGTGGCGGGAGTCCGCCACCCAGGACCCCCAGGGAACTTCCCTAGATGGTCCTGGGAGGCCGGCGCGGTGCGCTGTTCATGAAATATTCAAGGTGTTAGACTTTAGCTAAGCGTGATGCGTGTATCCCTTTGTGTGCACCATGTGCAAGGAAACTGCTGAAAGTACAACAAGCAGGTACCCTAAGGCTGGCTACTGACCCGGTGAAGCCATAGTAGCTGTCAGCACTTCTAAAGCGCTAAAATAGCGCAAAAGGTGGCTTGTGGTTTATTTGTATTTCCCAGCTAGATACTGTATGTGACATAATAAGCATTTCACTGATGAATATTTTCATGCAGTAGGTAACTCTAGGTATAGCTTAAAGAGGTTGTTGTAAAAGTAACATATTTTACAATGTCCCTGTGTTCTCCGTCAGCTAATGAGGTGTATTCCACCATGTAACAACATTCCACAATTTGAATTCCTGTGCAAAATTAGACAGCTAAAGTGTCAATAATTAAGTCTCAACGTGGGTGTCTGTGCAGCGATTTGGCTCAATGTGTGCGTGTGAGGTAAACAAAGTATTGTATTTTAATCAGATACCCATTTCCATGCATATTCTTCTGCTCCCCTCCCTAACCCGGCACCAGAAGTCACTACTGCACTGATGGTAAATCATGCAAGTGCTTACAGTTCAGTCCACCACTTTTATTTTTTCTATGAAATGTTCTTAGTCGCCCGAATGCAATTCGCCTTGTTTTTTGTTTTAAAGCTGTTTAATAATACAGGTTTTCA
>JAVSBW010166657.1:0-12204 GCA_033118305.1 Desmognathus campi
GCTTCTTTAAGAATGCTAAAGAGCTCTTTGGTATTATTAGCAGCATTTTGTATGCGTGTATTTTAATGGTCCTTTTTTGTATTCTGTACTGCTTGCCGATACTGACGTATCGGCAAGCAGTACAGAATACAGTACAGAATATTCCTTTATCATCCGCCAGGCAAAGAAGAGCTATTTTTGGAAGAACTCCAACCTGTTTTAGAGGAACTAATTCCCCTCCATCAGAAAATTATTCTCTGCGGAGATTTCAATATTCACTTCAGTAACACTTCCGATCATCACGCTAATGCCCTTCAAGAGATGTTAGAGAATCTTCAGTTCGATATCCACTCCACTGGTCCCACACACCGACAAGGCAACCAGCTGGACCTTCTACTGAACCGGAACACCAAAATCGCTCACGTGAAATCTAGCCTCTTATCCTGGGCTGATCATAGGCTGATCACAGGCACCCTCGAAGAGTGGTCTTCTCCAGACACTCAAGCATCCATTCCAACTCCTGTAGACAAAATAGCCAGGCGGGATTTCAAACAACTATCTATTACATCATTTTGCTCTCAATGGGTTTCCTGCTCACGACAAGACCTGCCAGTGGAGGAGTTAGACGCCATCTTCCACACCAAGCTCTCACACCAATGGTTCTCACCACAATTGCAACTGCTCAAGGCCAGAGGAAGAACCCTGGACAGAAAATGGAGGAAACATCAGAAACGGCAGGATCTTTATGCCCTTCAACAACAGCAAAGGCGATATAAGAAGGCCATAAAACAGGCCAAAAAATCATTTGTTCAGCAACAGATTGCGGAATCCTCGAACGCGACGCGACAGCTCTTCAAATTATCCAAACAACTCGCCTCACCTCCAGAGTCTCCCTCGGCCTCACGGTTACCCATCGAACAACAAAAATTCTGCGCTGGGTTAGCCCAGCATTCGCCTAAATTTGGAACATAACTTGGCGGAGTTCTCTAAACTCCCCACCTCAACCTTCAATGACATGTCACCCATAGGTGAGGACCTCATTAGCAGCAACCCCCTTCCCTCACCTCTAAGTACAGCTCCTCCTTCAGGGCACGTCCCATTCCATCATTATCCACCTTCCAACCAGTCACCAAAACAGAGGTCCAAATTGCCTTACGACATCTATGCCCGTCTTCATCCCCACTGGATCCATTTCCCACTCCCATCATACAAAAGCTATCCTCTGAATTTCTTCAAGACATCACTGGCATGATAAACTGGAGCATGGAAACCGGCTCAGTCCCACTAGCCTGGAAAAGAGGTGTGGTCACACCCCTTTTGAAAAAGTCAGGCTCTAACCTAGAGGACTTCAATAACTACCACCCCATGACACAACTCACTTTACTTGCACGTCTCAGGGAACACTTCATTACCAAACAGATTCAAAATCACCTTGAAAGCCATGGCCTTCTCCATGATGCCCAATCCGGATTCCGCCCCATGAGAAGCACGGAACATGCCACTGCTGACATAAGAGAAGCCCTTCTCTGGAATGCCAACCAACACCAAGCGTCCGCTCTGATATTGTTAGATCTGTCGGCGGCCTTCGACACCGTTCAACACAACATCCTACTAGATCGGTGTGAGCAAGTCACCGGCCTAAACAACACAGCAAAAAACTGGATCAGATCATTTTTGGAAGACCGAACACAACAAATCAGAGTTGAGACTGCCTGGTCAGACACGCAGAAGGTCACCAATGGGGTGCCCCAAGGCTCATCCTTGTCCCCCGTCCTCTTTAATATTTACTTGCGTCCGCTAGCCACCTTACTGGAACAACACCAACTCAGATTCCAGATGTACGCGGATGACGTACAAATTGTCGTAAACCTCCAGACAGAGGAAAAAGACAGACTGATCCCCTGTCTTCAACACCTTAAACACTGGATGACCACAAACTACCTTCTACTTAACAGCCAGAAGACAGAGCTGATGGTGACGGAGGGAAACAGAGCCGCTCCCATCCCCACCATCACATGGCCGGCCGGATGGGGCCCTCAACCCACACTAGTGCCCCAGGTGAGAGACCTGGGCATTATGTTAAACCCCAGAGGGGACGGGGCCACACAAGCAGCGATCACGAGCAAATCTTGTCACTTCCACCTCAACACAGCAGCTAGCCTCTTCCAACTACTTGACAACAAACAACGGGTCACTCTTCCCCAGGCTTGGGTAGGAGCAAGATTGGGATCCGGATCCTTCATGTATTTGGGAGCCTAAAAAAAAAACATATACCGTTTAAAGAAGGCCCAAAACGGGGCGGTTCGACTAATCTTCTCGTTAAAGCGGAGAGAAAGGATCTCCCCCTGGAGGAGGAAGCTCGCTGGCTGAGCATACCTGATCTGGTGGAATTCCGCATCTGCGTGTGGTTTTGGCGAAGCAAGCATGGACTGGGCCCCACATATGCCCAATGCTGGACCTCTGATCCAGTGACACACTGCACCTTAAGATCCCAAAAGCAAGATCTGCTGGCTCCCCGCAAACACCATAAAATTACTAAAGGCGGGAGATCCTTAGGCTTTAAGGGTGAGAAAGTTTGGAAGGCCATCCCCCTTGAGATCAGAAGCCTGCCCCCTTTGACACAATTTAAAAAAGCCCTCAAACTCCATTTGCAGCAGCGAGAGATCTACGACTTGAGCACCTTGCCACACAATAATGTGATATCCCAAGATACATCAGAACACATTACCCCAACACAGCAGGTCAAGTCAGATCTCTCCCTACGAGCCCACTACACGAAGGCTCAATCATCATACAGCCAGACCGATACAGATCAAGGGCCGAACCCTGTTAAACAATCCTCTTCCACAGACTCTCACCGTGTAGACAGAGATAGCCCTGAAGCCTCCGAGCCCACAGTGAAGTCATCGATTACGGTCTCCCTCAATAACGAAGACACAGGGACCAGCCCTCAGACACAACAAAGAACATTCTGGGGCGTATCCTCACCTCCCCTCCCGCTGAGGGAGGGGAGGTGAGGATGCAGTCTTGATCAGGAAAGCAGAGGAGAACAAGAAACGCTTGTTGGAAGCAGGCAAATATCCCACCAGCACCTCCTCTCGGTTCCTGACCCATTCAAACGTCCCTAAGTAGCCTTTTTAATTGCACTTTTCCACTGGCCCTCTTCACCTTTCACTCCCTTTTTAACCCCCCGCAGCCGCTCGAAGCTACGGGAACAGTCGCTTTATAAAAGTGTTAAATAAACAAACAAACAAACAAACAAATAAATAAATAAATAAATATCAACTGCATTTTTTCCAACATACACATACCGGGAATTCATTTACCCTGACGCGTCATAATATTTTTTCAATATTCACAGACTGGAGGATGGACTAGCATTTTTTTTTTTACTTCAAATTTATTTTTGGTATTTATTTGTGAACTCAACAAAATTGCTTGTTTTTTATTTTTTTTTATTTTTATTTTTTTATTTTTTTGTTAATATACATAGTTACGGCAGGATACATGCATAAAAGGGAAAAAAAATAAATAAATAAAAGGAAAAAGAGCAATTAAATATATCCATGGAATATCAATGGTCGTACAAAGCAATTAAATGGAAACATGAGATATCAATGGTCATACAATGGACCCCAAACAGTTTTCAAACGTGAATGGTTCCCTCTTAGTTCTAGAATAGTTTTCTCAAGAGCATAGTTAGTCCAAAGCTCTTGCAACCAGTGGTCCGCTGATGGTGCGGTTATGTCCATCCATCGTCTGGCAATCAGAAGACGTGCAATCGCCAAGGCGTTAAAAACAAATGGCTTCATCTTAGAAGGGCACAAATTATCTGTTCCAAATAAGATTAATCTATTGGAAAAGGTCAAATTAAATTGGAGAATAATATTCAATTGAGAAAAAATAGTGTTCAATAAACAGTTAACATAGGGCATGAAACGTACATGTGAATCAAGTCAGGGATTGGCGCTTGGCACCGCAGACACACTCCATTAAGCCTAATACCCGTATGATGTAGCCTAAAAGAAGTAAAGTACATCTGAAATAATACCTTGAATTGATTCAAACGCAAGTTAGCAGGAAGTAATATTGTAGAGATATTTTTTAGGGTATATGTTATATCTTCAATAGATAATTCTTCAGATAGAATAGCAGACCATTTTAGCGCATGTTTGTCCAAGTCAGATTTAGTGTTTTCAATTAACTTTTGATAATATAGCGAAATACGTAAACTTTTATCGAAAAACAGTTCCAAACTAAACTTGGTGTCAATACATTCAAAATCAATACCTTTATTCGCCAAAAGTTCCCGAACTTGCAAATATTTAAAAAAGCTGCCCCGAGGAAGATTGTATAAGTCAGTTAAACTCTGAAAGGAGTGCATAGCACCATTCAAACAAATATCACCAATAGTTTGAATGCCCAAATCAGCCCAAGCCTTAGAGATGTGGTCATTTATCTGTAATCCCAAATCAAGATCCCCCCATAATGGAGTATAATAATTAATTAAGGGGACGTTAAACTCTTTGAGAATTGCCCTCCAGATTTTCCTAAAGCCTGTTTGAATGGCCGATTTAACAGTTGGGCCATGTCCTTTGGAAATAAACAGGTAATTATATCGATGTTGAGGAAAAACGAGCTCTAGTGAGTTTGGACAATCATTGGAAGTAAGAGCGTTAGCCAAACGTGATGCCATAGCAGCCCAGTAATAATACTTAAAATCGGGGGCGCCTAAGCCCCCCCGGTTAAGAGGGAGTCGTAACCATTTATATGCGCGTCGAGCCGTTTTGTTGGACCAGATGTAAGATGATATACAGGAATTTAATTTATGAAAAAAGGAATTGGGAATATATAGCGGGAGAGCGCGAAATAGGTACAAAAGTTTGGGGAGCAAGTTCATCTTAATAAGATTGATACGGCCGATAACCGACAAAGGTAGGGAGTCCCATTTTTTGAGCTGGCGTTGGAAATCTAGTAGTAAAGTGTCATAGTTGGCGTGAAATATGGCCTTAATGGTTGGTTTGAGTATGACACCTAGATAGGTGACCGTATCCCTCTTCAGCGTAGAAACAAAAAGAGGAAGATTGAGTGTTAAGAGTTCCGTTTTCCCCTGATTAAGAGCATAGCCAGAGACCATCCCAAATTTAGTGGTGTTATCAAAAATTGCAGGTAGCGAAGTCTCAGGATCTGGAGTAAAGATTGCCAGGTCGTCCGCAAAAGCGCAGACTTGCATTACGTGGTTCCCAATAGCCATAGGTATGATCCTAGGGTCAGAGTTAAAGGCAAGAATAAGGGGTTCTAAATATAGAGCGAAAAGTACTGGTGACAATGGACACCCTTGTCTTGTACCTTTGTAGATGGGAATCATTGTAGAGACCAAGCCATTTGTAATGACAGCAGCGGAAGGGTTATGGTAGAGTGCTTGGATACACCTAAGAAAGAAAGGCGGAAAACCATATTTCTTCATGACAGCCCACAAGAACGCCCAGTTAACTTTATCAAACGCCTTCTCCGCGTCCAAAAAGGCTGCCGCCATCGGGAGAGCATCCAGGGTCGCTCTATCAATAAGGGCAACCACTCTATTAATATGATCAATAGTCGAACGGCCCCGAACGAATCCGTGCTGCCAAGTGGAGACTAAATTAACTATCAAGGGATTTAACCGATTTGCCAGCATCTTAGCATATATTTTGCTATCGCAATTAAGGAGAGAAATTGGGCGATAAGAGCTGCACAAGGTTGGGTCTTTGTTCTTTTTTAGAAATATAGCTATATTGGCAGTTTGCCAAGATGGCGGTGTTAGGCCCCCCTCCTGGATGTAAGTAATAACCTGCAGCAATAATGGAGTCAATTGATTGGAAAACGTATGATAAAACTCGCTTGGCAGCCCATCGTTCCCAGGCGCCTTCCCTAACGGCGAAGTCTCGATGGCACGAAGAAGTTCTGATCCAACAAAGGGGGCTGTCAATTCAGTTTGCATGGTATCATCGAGGGTATTAGGTTGAAAACTTGTAAGATAATTCTCTATATCCTGAGCATTAGAGTGGTCAGCACAATATAAAGATTCATAAAAGTCATGGAAAACCTTGGAGATAGCTTCATTATCTGTAACCAGAGCCCCGCTGATGTCTCGGATCTGAGATATGCGCCGGTCCGCCATCTGGGCTCGGGATAGTTTAGCCAGGATGCGACCTGAAAATTGGCTATGTTCGTAATTACTCTTTTTAAAAGAATGCGTATTGCTGGAAATAATTTGCTTATCATGAGATCGTATTTCAGCACGCAGAAATAATATTTGGCTATACACCGAGTCAATTTGATCTGATGCTTCTAAAATCAAACGTGTATGCTCCTCTTGAAGATTTATCAATCTGTTTCGGGACGCCGCCACTCGAGCATCCTGACTCTTTTTTTTAGAAATAACATAACTAGTAATGGCACCCCGAATCCCGGCTTTTAAGGCATCCCAAATCATAGAAACATCAGCTGAGCCCCGGTTGAAATCAGCAAATTCAACAATAAAGTTAGACATATAGTTAATAAACTCGACATCCTGACATAGCTTTTTGTCATACGACCACTTCCTTATTGGGCTGGGAAGCCCTGTAACCTGTAATTGCGCAACAACAGGGCCATGATCAGAGATTTGTATGGGGAGAATCTCCAACAAAGCATTATGAGTAATTTCAGGAGAAAGAAGAAAATAGTCTAATCTAGAGTAGTTATTGTGTCGGTTAGAAAAGAAGGAATAAGCGCAGCCAGAATGGTGTCTAGACCTCCAAGCATCCACTAAATTCAAGGTTTGGAGTGATTCCATAATAGAAGTGCGCGTATATTTCATATAATGCCCTTGGGCCTTAGGCGGAGAGCAATCTACACCAGGATCTAAGGCAACATTAAAGTCTCCACAAATTATAATGGGTGCCTGGAATACGACTAATTCCAGTTCCAAAGCTTCCCATATCTTAGGTTCATCTTGATTAGAACCATAATACGTACACAAAATGAATTGCTGAGTTCCCAAAATTAACTTCAAAATCACCCAACGACCCAGCTTATCT
Source organism: Desmognathus campi (assembly GCA_033118305.1). Taxonomy (NCBI): domain Eukaryota; kingdom Metazoa; phylum Chordata; class Amphibia; order Caudata; family Plethodontidae; genus Desmognathus; species Desmognathus campi. The sequence continues at coordinate 7,041 of JAVSBW010166657.1, forward strand.
GCCCTGATAAGTTGGGATTTTATATCCGAGTTATAGATAATAATAGAAACCCCCCGAGTTGTAAACTCCTGCAGTGATGTATACACACAATGACCTCCAAATTTCATAAATTGGTTGCGTTCTGAATAGGGTAAATGCGTTTCTTGCAAGCATGCAATGTCCAGTTTACTATCCTTTAAAAATTTTGCAATCTCCAACCGTTTAGTCTGGGCCCGTAGGCCATTAACATTCCAAGACATGATTTTCATACCCATAAAAACTTCTTTAATAAACGTTGATATCTAATTAGCCTTACATCTACAAAAAAAAAGATTATTTGCATGTTTAATCCTGCCAAAACTTGACTTTAGCTTAGAGAAATTACTCTTGCCCCCCCCTCCCTGTGAGGTCGTCCCAATTTCTGGCGCGTCCATGGAGTGGACGCCAGGGGCCCAGGGTCCGGTCCGGGCCACCGCAGGAGGAGTCAAACATAAGAAAAAAAAGAAAAATTAAAGAAAAAAGAGAAATCCCCAACAGTGATCATAACTCATAAACCATCATCCACATGAAAGCCAATAAAATGTCATCTATGCACGTTGTAAACCCAGAATGGCAATTCCTGTATCAGTGCTGTTTGAAGAAGAAATACGGGCCAGTTCCCGATCAGCATCAGCTTGGGAGTAGCAAAACATAACACGGCCCTGAAAAACAATCTTCAGTTTCGCAGGGTCCTGCAGATAAGCCCCTGCACCAGCAGCTCGAAATTTGTCAATATAGGGTCGTAGCTCCCAGCGTAAGGTGGCTGAAACCTTAGATATATCCGGTCTTGAAAATATTTTCCACCCCCGCACCGTTCTGGGGGAGTTGGGCTTGGTAAGTGAAGCCATGAGATCACGGAGTAGCATATTCCCATAACGAACAGTAAATGGTCTGGGCTGGGCAGTTCGAGGATTTTTAGGTCGGTAGGGTGGAGTGCGATGGACAATCTGTATTTCGCGTTGGAGATCCCAGTCCTTGACTTCCGGAAAGGCTTCTTGAAATAAAGCGACCAGGAATTCCCGTGACTTCGAAGGGTCTTCCCCCTCTGCATCTTCTGGAACCCCAAACCATTTAAGATTAATTTTCCTGTTCCGATCCTCAAGATCTTGGGTTTTCTTATTCAGTGCCGTAATCTCGGAAGTCGTAGATTCGGCACTGACTTGAAGGGTTTGTGTGTTTGTGTGTTTATGTTTATGTTTGTGTGTTTATAACGCGCCAAAGCCCGCAGGCATCAAGGCGCAACACAGAACAAAACCAACAGACAACACAAAACCTAAATCGGGTAAGATCCTATCCTGGGGCAGCAATCAGTAGGTAGAGAATAAATGTGTCTTTAAAAGTTTCCTGAAGGATAATAATGACGATGCAGAGCGTAAAGGCATAGGGAGATTATTCTAAAGGGATGGGCCCAGAGATGCAAAAGAGCGTCCATTTCCCCTAACTCTATTAACTCTGGGGCAGTAAAAGAGATTTTTGGAACTCGAACGAAGGGTTCTGGTCGGCACATAGCAATGTACTGAGTTAGTCAGATATGAGGGTGCTAAGCCCAAACGACATTTGTACATTAGGGTCAGGGCCTTGAATTCCAGCCTAGAGCGTATAGGCAGCCAGTGTAAAGCCTTCCTAAGCTCTGTTACCGAAGATGATCTTGGAATGTTGAAGATGGAACGAATAGCATCGTTCTGCAGAATCTGGAGTTTTTGGACATTCTTTTGCGAAGTTCCGAGCAAAAGACTATTGCAATAGTCCAGGCGAGTTGACACGATAGCTCGCGCCAAAGTAGTGCAGTTTTCCTGAGACAGAAAAGGACGCAACTGTCTTAACAATTTCAGATGGTAATGAACAGAGCTTGACAGGGCGCTGACATGACAGTCCATTGCTAAAGAAGAATCGATGGTGACTCCCAACGTCTTAACCTTCCGAACAGTGTCAATTAGGCTAGCGTCCAAACAAAACTGTTTGTGTGTGTTCTCTAGCTTAGTAAGCCAATGGGAGGACGCAGCCAACATGAGCTCTGTCTTCGCTCCGTTCAGGCACATCCAATTATCAGACATCCAGGCCTTCAGGAGACTGTAGATCTTATTAAGGTCGGCCTCATCAGCAAGAAAGTCGCCTGACAGTTCCATAAAGACCTGGGTGTCATCAGCAAAGTTGGTAAATTGTATGGCGTGCTCTGTAAGGAGGTCAAAGAGGGGCTTCATGTAGATATTGAATAAGGCTGGGGAGAGGCATGCACCTTGGGGCACTCCAAACTTTATTGGCTCCTCCCCAGACATGTGGTCTGCCCAGACGATTCTGGAGAGGCGGTTTGCCAAAAAAGACTGAATCCAGGTGATTGCCCCTGGGGAAAAAAGTTCGGTTTTAAAAAGTTTCTGCAGCAGCAACTCATGATCCAAAAGATCGAACGCTGCTGACAGATCAAGCAGCATCAAGATACCTGCTTTCCCTCTGTCAATTGTATTGAGAATCTTATTCTGAAGATCTAAGAGGGCTGTCTCAGTCCCTGAGCCAGCTCTGAATCCTGACTGGCCTGGGTGTAGGAGGTGGCAGTCTTCGATAAAATGTTGGAGCTGATAAGTTGCCACTTTGTCCACAATTTTGAGAAGAAATTGGACATTAGTAATTGGCCGATAGTTTCCAGGGTCTTCTGGGTCGAGACCAGCCTTCTTCAGAAGGGGGGTCACCTGGACTCTTTTGATCATATCAGGGACTGAGTGATGCAGAAAGGAGGCATTGATGAATCTAGTAATAAATGGGGCAAAGATAACAGGGTTGTTCAACACAATTTTGGCTGGGCAAGGATCACTGAAGACAAGTGAAGGCCGGAGAGAACCAAGGTGCATAATTATGTCCTCAGCCAAGACGGGCTTAAATGCAAAACCCAAGGGGTTACCTGGAGCTAGCTGTGGTGAAGGGGAGTATGAGTTGACACTTGCAACAAAGGGCGAAGATGAAATAGATTCAGAAATGATCTTATCACGAGCTTTAGTGATCTTAGTTTTAAGATGAGTTTGAATTTTATTGCACATATTAGCATCGGGTATGAAGGAGTCATCAGTTTTTCCAGGGTCCTTAGCTTCTTTAAGAATGCTAAAGAGCTCTTTGGTATTATTAGCAGCATTTTGTATGCGTGTATTGTAGTGGTCCTTTTTTGTATTCTGTACTGCTTGCCGATACTGACGTTCGGCAGTCTTCCAAGCGATCCTATCTTCTGGATCTTGGCTCTTGGACCAAGCTCGCTCAAGAGTTCTTTTAGATTTCCTTAATGTGACCAGAAAGGGTGAATACCATTGGTGATGTCTAGTGCTTTTTCTCAGCCTTTTGACTTTGATGGGGGCATGGGTATCTAGCAGCAATCTCAACGCATCATCATACGCCTTGGCTAGGACCTCAGGAAGATCTGAGTCTGAGGTGGAGTGCATTAGAGTCTCAAGACTGGAACTCAAAATGTCAGGAGTAATATTTTTGAGGTTCCGGCTTTTGATGATAGTTACTGGTGAATGTAATACCACCGGTTTAGAAGGCAGGAATACAGAGAAGTGAATGCAAAAATGATCCGACCATATACAAGGGTCGACTGACCGGACTTGAATGGGCACATTATTGGTTGCTAACCAATCGAGGTTGTTACCTTTCTTATGGGTAGGTTCTCTAAGGGCTTGTATAAAGCCTAAGTTAGATAGGGAGTCCTCTAATTGAACTGCACCTGAGTCGGTGGTATCTCCTAGCCAGTAATTTAAATCACCCAATAAAACAACAGCAGTATTAGGTTTGATTAAAGATGGGAGGGATTCGACGAGGGCATCATGAAAGTGGTGCATAGTTTTTGGGGGACGATAGATCAGAACAAAGTTAATGGTGAAATTTGCATGGGGTGAATATTTCACCAATAAACATTCGCAGCCTGCAATGGTTATCTGGGAGCCTCTGAAGAAACGGTGGTGGGAGCGATAAATGACCGCAACACCTCCACCAATCTTGTCTTCCCTATTACAAAGGTGGATGTGATATCCATCTGGGACCGCCAAATCAATAGTAGGTCCTGAGGACTCTGAAAGCCACGTTTCGGTTAGAAACAGGGCGTCCAGATCTTCTTCTAACAGGAGGTCCCTTATGTTTAAAGCATGTTTACGTAGTGACCAGGTATTGAGAAGCATGCAGTTCAAGGAGTCAGACTGAATAAAGTTCCCTGAAGGTTTAAGCAGGGCGGTTGTGCCGCTCTCTGTGATGTTATTTGTGGTGCACAGGACTGAAGTCGTAGGGTAGTCAGTAGTCTTATTAGTAAGATGCACAGCACGGTATGATGTGGGATCTTGAATATACGTTGTGTCACTGTGGGCAGATAATTGTACAGTATCCAAGCTAGTTTCAGCGTGTGGATTACAATATAATTCTCCAACTGGAGAAGCAGTGTGTGGAAGGATGGTATTGGGAGGGGCAAGAGGAGTATTGATGGTACCATCTCCAAAGTCCCCTTCAAAATCAAGGGAAGGGGTTTCCAATGTTCCTGCCATGCTAGGAATATCAACTGGGGGAAAGGTAATGCCCTCCCAGATCTTAAGGCATTCGGACCAATCGTCCCACATAACCAAGGAGTAGTAGCAGGATGTTTAACACAAGAATGCCAGGGGTAACCAATAATGTGAACACAAGAATGAAACTTAATAAGTTGGAAGGTGCTTACCACCGACCTCACAGTCTAAGACGCTGACCGCCGACCCGCCCGGACACGAACCGGCACAAACCGGCTCGTACGCGCCGGCGCTGACGCGCCTGCTACGTACCTAATACGGTACTAAGCCCTCTGGGAAATGTAGTTTTCCCTGGGCTTGGCTGCAAGGACTAGATTGGTGGCGGAGTGCAGCGACTAACGCTGCACTCACTTACAGCCTCCAGCAGCAAGATGGCGGCAGCAGAGTGTTCAGAACAGGTAGGTGACAGAGCTCTTTTTTCAAAACAGCTTAAAAACAATTTAAAACAGTATTTCTTAGTGGCAAGAAAGAGCCAACAGTATCAGTATCAGCTTTTTGAAGCGCTTAGTCAATAGCCAATTGCATACCAATAGCCAATACTGGCAGTATTGCTATGACAATTGCTTTCCTGCTGATAAGTAAGCTTTTAGTGGCCGCTACTCACTGTGATTTAT
>JAVSBW010177715.1:0-12141 GCA_033118305.1 Desmognathus campi
CTGGTACAACACACTCAACTGGCTAGAAGAAAATGAGTAAACACGTCCCAACTGCCCAGCCCAGGGCTCAAATTCTTTTTCTCTTTTCTCAAAAGACTTGGAGTTTGCAGGTGTGCTAAGAGTGATTATGTAAAGCACTAACACAAAAAGCTGCAGGTGTTATAGAAACATAGCCGAAGGGCTAAAAAGAAAAATATTCAATAGAGGATTCATAATGTTATTAGAGGTAATCCTTACCCTGGTTGACAAGCGAGCCAAAGGCACATGTGTGTACAGAGCACTCAAATCTAATGTGGTAAGCAACAATGGCAGGCCTAGTAAAAACATGATCAGTTGGCCAAAAAAATGAATTAAAGAGTCCCGCCTGCCCGGCCAAGGGTTCACATTCTTTGTAAAAGGGGCAACAGGGATTGCAAGATAGCTAAAAAAGTCTATCAGCCAGTGTCACCCTACATGTAGAGTCGTGTAGTTATAATAACAAAACTACACATACCTCGGAGAAACGCCCACCTCAGGTCAACCAGCACGCTATATAATATAGAAGACAAGAAGTGCCCAAGATGCATTAGTAATATAACAGAGAAACAAACAGTGAGGGAAAAACAAAATATCAACCTCAAAGAAAATTATGAACACTTGAAATGATAACAATACTGTCCACGGAGGGTTCACATTCTGTAGACCTTTAAATGCATATTTTGTCTAGCCAGTCTAGTCTACACTGCCCCTGAAGGGTTCACATACTTGTACAGGGCCTATTGCAGAACCGAGGCTCCAGTATGTACATACAGCATGGACAGTACATTATAGATACGGGTGACTCAAAACCACAAGGGGCGAATATCTAATCCTGTAGATTGAGTCCCTCCGTCTCGGTCCTAAGCCTATGAATCCACCGTCGTTCCAACAGGTCCAACGAACGTTGACGATCAAAGTCATTACGTCCGTGGATCTGTTCAATAACAGTCCACGTGATATCATCAGGGCTAGGTAGCGGTGTCAGTGCGGAGTCTCGAGCACGGAGTCGAGACACTGAGTCAGCCTTGAAGGTCTTTGACCGTCGGAATAACGCCACTGCCAATTGCCATTGCCATTGCCATTGTTTAGTAGCTGCCAATTGCCATTGTTTTAGTAGCTATCTGGTGAGTTGCAGAACTGCTGAGATCTGATCTGAGCTGTGTCAACGGAGGACAGAAACGGCAGAGGGAAGGAAAGTGAAGCAAGAAAGTGCCTTACGTCCCTGCGTCCTGCTGGCCAGTGACTGGTGACTGCTGTGCTGTGTTAAAAATAAGAAAAAAAGCAGAAAAGCAAGGACGCTGGGAAGGGGGGCGGCAAGGGAGCCCTGGGGGTGGCAGACCCTTGGTGGTACAGCTGTGACCCCCTCCCCAACCCACCCCCGCTGGACTCAATTTGTGAGCACATACCTGGCACATACCTGGCCCCGGAGTCTTTAGCGTCTCTGGAGCCCGTCGCTCACCCTTCTCTCATCTTTCGCCTGTGGCGCTGAGGCTGTGTCACCTGTGTGATCTGGTGTGCTGGAGGGCACCAAGGGACCCCTTTGGCTGCACCCCGTTCCCTGTATCGCATTGGGGGCGCCCAGTGGAGAGCTGGAGCGAGTGGTGGAAAGCTGAGGGGGCGGAGCTTGAGGAGAGGAGGAGCACGTCATCATCAGTGAAGCCAATGGAAAGCGAATGAGTGAGGGAGGTCTGAACTATAGCTCCCCCTGATTGGTTGGGGTTTCCATCCTTCATGACACTGTTTGGAGGCGTGGCCAGGCAGCAATTGAGTGCCGTATGGCGGGAAGGTGAAGAGTTTAAAACCCACAGAGCAGCAGCGGTGAGCGTAGCGGTGTCAGTGCGGTGTCTCGAGCACGGAGTCGAGACACTGAGTCAGCCTTGAAGGTCTTTGACCGTCTTCGACCGCTGAGACTGCCCCGAGTGAGGTACTGCTGTTTAATCCCTACACCTGCAAGTTTCCTAAGTGACTATGCTTTCCTAAAAGCCCTGAACTACCGGACATGATCTATGGTTCCAATAACTCTGCTGCACTATAACAAGTAAAACTGGTTTTCTCCATAGGGTTTTTGCACTGTAATGTGCACTCTGAAGATTAGCATAGCACTTTCTGACAATTATAGCAGAATGAAATAGGAAATCCTTATCTGCAAAATTGTGGTGCTGTGCTCAAATCATCTACACTGCTGTTACTCGTGTGGCAAGTGGCCTGGCGGCCTCAGCTAACATAGCAGATCTTTCACCCTTTCAAATCCTGTAGGACTCTGTCGCTGTGTAATATATAAGCATATTATTCCTACCTCTGAGGCTTAGTAGTCTCAGTTAATGTAGCTGACTAACACAAAATTTGCTGCCTGTATTGGTGCTGTATAGAACCATACTGTTGCTACCCCTGAGGCTTAGTAGTCTCAGCTAGTGTAGCTGACCAATATCAAATCTGCGGCCTGCTGAATACTGGTGTTGTATATATTCGTATTGTTGCTACCCCTGAGACTTAGTGGTCCCAGCTAGCGTAGCTGATTGACAACAAATCTGCAACCTGCCAAATATCTGTGCTGTATGTAATCATACTGTTGCTACCCCTGAGGCTTAGTAGTCTCAGCTAGCGTAGCTGACCAATATAAAATCTGCGGCCTGCTGGATACTGGTGTTGTATATATTCATATTGTTGCTACCCCTGAGATTTAGTAATCTCAGCTAGTGTAGCTAGTATAGCTGATTGGCAACAAAATCTGCATCCTGTGCTGTATGTAATCATATTGTTGCTACCCCTGAGGCTTAGCAGTCTCAGCTAGCGTAGCTGACCAATACAAATTTGCCATCTGCTGAACACTGCTGTTGTATATATGTATATATGTATACAGCTGCTACCTCTGAGGATTAGCTGTATCAGCTAGTGTAGCTGATTAATACAAAATCTGTGGTTTGTTGAATATTGGTGCTATACAGATTGTGTACTTTCATACTGTTGCTACCCCTGAGACTTAGTAGTCGCAGCCAGTGTAGCTGGATGACAAACAAACTCTGCGGCCTGCTGTAACCATACTGTGGCTATCCCTGAGGCTTAGTAGCCTCAGCTATTGCACCTGATCAATTAAAGATCTGTGGCTATTGAGTATTGGTGGCCTGTAAAGTATAAATATTTTGTTGACACGTCTGAGGTTACTGCAGTGTTAACAAAGATTGGGGGCTAATTTGAGACTTTGTGGCTAGCCAAATATTGAATACCAATACACTACTATCATCTCGCTACTTAACTGCCTTACAAGCGTAAAATTCAATCTAACTAAACTATGGCCTGCTGAATACTAGTGTCGTATAAAGTACAGAATATACTGTGTTATCTGCAAGGACTAGTATTTTCTGTAAATATCACGGTAGGGATAGAAAGTTTGTGTCTATTGAATACGGGCCTGTATAAATCCTGTTCTAGATTGTATTTTATTGTACTGAGTAAGGGGTTATTGGCATCCCGGGGACATTGTGCTCTCAGGAAGACATAATAAACTCTTTAAGATGACGGACAAAAGAGTGACCAGATCAAGGAAAACAGAAAATGGAGCAGCCAAGAGAAAGTCTCTATCCAAGGATATTGATATCTCAGGCTGGCGTCAGGGATCCTTGACTCAATATTTGGAGTCATGCCCACCAAAAAAACATACATCGTCATTTACTTTGGATGCACATGCTGCTAATAAAAGTGTTAATTTCTCATTAAATATAAGTCATCTGTCAGTTAGTGATTTGAATTCAGTGTGTGCTCACAGCTCCTCACTAGATCTGGTACAAAACAACTCTGTCCAGCATCTCTCAGATACAACATGTATTAATGTTGCCATTGCTGAGAAAATGCATAGCAGTATTAAGTCCCCTAATATAGTCACGATGCTTCATGATCCATTACCACAAGATGATAATGTTTTTCTTAATGCTGTGGAAGTACTGGAACATCGTGTGAATAGCATGACTGATCAGGCAGTTTCTCCTGTTACGTCTGAGCAGCATAATCGATCATATGGGAGGGTGCAATCGCTGCTAAATGAGAAACTGCTTATCATTGAAGGAATACTGAATAAATATGCTGAAAATAGTCAAACGCAGCATGAGTATCTGGTCAGTACATTGCTGGATCAGCATGTGGCAGCGAATAAACACGCTTCATTGATTAGCCATTCCCTGGTTGCCATTGTGGACAAGCTTGAGGGAGTAGCTTCTAGCCTAAATGAGGTAAAGCATGCCCAGAAGGCTATCAGGGATTCGGGCCTACAGACATTAAAACTCATACAGAAAAATGTGTTGCTTAAAAATCCCCCTTCCATCAAGGTGATTACCGAGGGCACACAAACATCTCCAATCAAGAAAAATAATGAGGACAATACCAGTGGCCCCAGGCCAGTTCTCGTCTCCAGAAAAAGAAGCGCAGCTGTAATCAATGACTCTAACAATAGTTTAGGGGGAAATGTTGATGTAGGACCTGCGAACATGAGTAGTGTTGTTGTTCTGAATGATGATCAAAATGATCAAAATGGGAGCTGGCATGAAATCAATGAAAGACCAAAAAAGAAAGCAAGGAAAACGCCAGGGCCTGTAGCTAGAGGTACAAGAAAGCAGACTTCAAACCAAATCACGTCCTATTTATCAGCACCTCTGAACCAACATAGCAGAGTAGGAGGAGATAATGTCGGAAAGGCTAACACCGGAGTGGGAAATGTAATGTATGCGTCCCCGCCCACAAGTGAGGAAACCGAGGAATTTGGCCATAAAGGCCCATCAGTACCAAGAAATGATACAGCTCCACATATGAAGTCCAACAAAACAAAGCCCTTGAATGGGAATACGAGGTCAAGTGAGGGGCCCTGGTCTGAATCTGGATATGGCTACGGTACAACTAAAAGCCAAAATGCCAGAAGTAATGTATATACTGAACTAGTGTCAGATGATACTGGGGAAAATGAGTACCCGGGAGAGGGGATCTCTTATCATATCATCTTAAGGCCCCTTCAACCCTTGGTGAACTCACTTGGTGAAAAAATCTTCTTAAATCGGGGGTCCATTTTGGATATATGTAAAGCAGAGGGGTCATGTAATCGGATCTCAAATAGTGACCTTCTCTGGGTTGATTTTGTCCCTGATTTGAGCTGTGTTGGTGGGGAGGCAACAATGTTAGCCCTGGCCTCTAGACAAAGTCTGGATATACTTATGGACTTTGCCCCCCTTTTTGGCAGTTTTGGGATCCAGCTGAAGGCAGAACACAATGATATGGTGACTGCACTCCGCTTTCTGCAGAATAGTAAACAGAAGTCCCGGCCCGGCCTTGTAGGGAAGAGTGCGGCCCCTATTATTCCATGGGCTGTCTTTAAAGAATCCCTAGTCTCCCAGCGGAATAGACTGGCAGATAAAAATTTAACTGAGTATATTAAAAATCACACTAATGAGATACAAGGGCCTGTGGCTAGTATCCCACAGCAGAATGTCAATAGAAATTCAACAGACTTGATAGAAAGACAAACAGTTAACCCATCACAAACTTCAGGAGACTGTATTAAGGCAGGCTACGAGGGGCCAACAAGTTACTGCAAACCAATGGGTGTGTACTATTTTGAAGGTGCTCCATGGGGTCCTACGAAAAGAGCCAACCATAGCCAACCGACCCTAAGTGAACGCATCTATGATGCACAATCTGATAGAGGCCGACAACCCAGATCTGGGGCACGTTCTTAGCAGGGGAGGTATGTCATAATACTGTGAGCCCCCAGCTTATGTTATCAAAGGGAAGTGACAAGTTTATAGAAAATGTCTCTGTTCTTAGCTGGAATTGTGCCGGGTTATGTTCCGATGGTATAGAGGATGAATGGGAAAATATCCTTCAAGAAAATGATGTGGTCTTAATTCAGGAGTCATGGCAAATAGAGACTCCGGTTACTGATAATTTTCAGACCTTTGCAATTGATGCAGAACCAGTAAAGCATGGACATGCATCCGGGGGACTGCTATCTTTAATTAAGGTTGCCTTGAACTGGTCAGTTGTGGAGAAATGGGCTATGTATAAGGAATTCTTGGCCCTGCGATGTTGTATGAATTTGGATGTGCCAGCAGCATATTCTTATATTATAATTTTTAATGTTTATCTTATACCAATTTTGCTAAATAAAGATGATAATTTGGTTATATCCTTTCTTCGTTTAATTCATGAGTTACGCATACGCTTTCCATCAGATCTTTTCATTATAGCTGGGGACTTTAATCTCTGGCTGTTGAAATATGATGAAGAGTACGAGTTAATGCTCTCCTCATATCAAATTCCTGCACTAAAGATCCAGTCTGCTCACGAAAGAAAACATCTATCTAGAAGGGGGCATATGGTGCGCTCTGGTTTACAGGAACTGGGTTTTTGTGCAATGAATGGTAGAAGTCGCTCGGACTCTCCAGCTGCATGTACCTTTGAGCGAGGGACATGTACTACAGTCATTGATTATATGTTTGTTGGATCTGAGTCTTGGTCTGAATTTAGTGACTTTGAAATTCGTACCACGGGGAATAGTGATCACTCTCAACTTAAGGTCAAACTAGTAAACTTAAACAAAAAGAACGGATTAGATGATTATCCAACCCACATAGTCACTAAAAACCAACAGGTGATCTGCTGGAGTAGATGTAACAATCTTCACTTGAGTGAATTACTATTGGAGGGGCTGTGCCAACAGGCAGAGGACGAGAATACATTGGCCTTCTATGATGGTTTCTTTCGCTCTTTGCTAGCTAAAATCTGTAAGTCACTAGTTCCACAAAAGAAAAGGATGATGAGGTGCCCTTGGTATGATGGAGATTGTAGGGAGGCTAAGAGGGATATGAGAAAAAAACTCAGAGATCTAAAGAATATTACCCCCTATCCTCTATGTAAAGTAAAACAGGTGAAAAATAACTATGCCAGAATATTAAAATCCAAAAAGTTCTGGTTTACAAGGTCTATGTGGGATAAGCTGAATTTGGCATTAGACACCAGAGATATGAAGGCGTTCTGGAGGTTGATAGCCCATGGGTTTGCCTCTGGGGACTATACGGCCCCCCCTCTAACCATACCGGTATATTCTTGGTTAGAATATTTGATTGTGCACTTTGATGGCACCATCTGCCAAGAATTACAGAGGGTTCAGTCTTCTAAAATGACTAATATAGTAGGAGGAAAGGCCTTCTCTTATGAGGATGTCTATCAGGCTGTCAGATCCCTAAACAACTCTAGAGCGGGCGGCCCCGATGGGATCCCTGCCCTAGTATTTGGTCTAGCTCAAGATCTATGGACAAGGATGCTAACTCCTATATATAACTATGTGTTCTCTCATAATATAATCCCTACATCATGGAAAGGTTCTGTTATCTGCCCTATCTATAAAAGAGGGGATAGAACACTTCCATCATCTTATCGCCTCATATCGATACAGGACGGGGCAGCCAAAATATTCTGTAAACTCCTACTGGGGCGTCTCTTGGCTTGGATGGATAGTAACAATATACTAGATTTCACCCAGGGAGGATTTAGAGCTAAAGTCTCTACCATTGACTTATGCTTTTCCCTAAACTATCTGGCCCGCAAGTATATATCTAAAGGTGAAAGCCTGTATGTATGTTTCGTAGACTTTAAGGCTGCGTTTGACCATGTGGACAGAGGTCGCCTTTGGTCTAAATTAAGGGCATGGGGTATTGATGAAAATCTATTAAAGGTTATTTGCGAACTGTATGACCATAGTTGGGTTAAAGTTCGTTTTGATCCCAATGGAAGTCTATCCCCTGCAATTAGCACCACCAAAGGTGTAAAACAAGGATGTGTGCTTGCGCCACAATTATTTAATCTATATTTAGCCGATCTGCCACAGACTCTGTTGAAGGTTCCGAGCTTTTCACCTACTGTGTCGGGGAGAGAAATATGTATGATGTCATATGCCGATGATATTGTCATCATGGATAGGACCCCCGTGGGTCTTCAACGGAAACTTACAAAATTAGATGAATATTGCAAGATGAACAATTTAGTGATCAATTATGATAAAACACAGGTTCTTCAATTTGGTAAGAAAAAGATCAAGTCCTCATGGTATATGGGCCCTCATAAATTGGATATTGTCAAAACTTATAAATATCTCGGGATTACATTTGCCAATTCCCTATCATGGTGTCATCATTTGGAAAGCGCCCTATCAAAGGGAAGATCTATGTCTCTGGGGCTATGTCGGTTTAACTCCCTTTATGGTGGAAATAATCTAGATGCTCTTTTACAGGCATATACCTTAAAATGTCTACCAAAGATTTTATATGGTGCGGAATTGTGGGGTCCTGATGCAGCGAAGATGCTTATTAGGTTTGAAGGGGGTATATTGCGCAGCTGTTTTTCTCTCCCTAGCTGCTCTCCATGCTCTGCTATCCGGTTAGAGTTAGATCATATGGGGGCGGAATATGTGGCCATCTCCAGATATATAACCTTTCATAGGAAACTCCATCTTTCAGCTTCCAATCAGGTAGCTGATATGTGTTATCAGGAGATGTGGAACTCATTAAAGTCTGATAGGGTGCATCCGTGTATGAAGCTTTTGGCTGAAGTATTGCTCTGCTATGATGTAACCCATGAATTTCTTGATAAAAGTTTAACGAATGTTGCAGTAAAAAAGATCTGTATGACAAAACTGGCTGACAGGTCACGACTGTCTGACATCCAGCGTGCTAATAAATTGAGTACACTTAGAAATTTAATGGCAATAAAACGCTATACGGGACGGGAGAAGTATTTTTCAACATGTAATGCTACATTCTTAATTAACCACTTCTTAAGAATCCGGCTGGGCATATTACCTACTCTACAATATTTAGGTCCTCGTTTTAAACTATCATCTGAAGATATGTATTGTAAATGTAGTATACCAGAGATCGATGATGCTGTACATATGTTCTGTAATTGTACATATCTGATGGAACTACGTATGAGATGGCTTTACAAACTGCCTGGGTTTACTCAATCAGATGATAATCTTGTTAAACTAAAAATAATCTTGTCAGCGAATGAACTTGATAAAATTGTAAATATTGTAAATTTTGTGAAACAGTCATGGTATTGCAAATCTGCGATGTCGTATTTTAAAACTGCAATGTTTGATATTGCTTAAAAAAAGAGAACACATGGATATGTCTGATATATATGCAAGACCGTTTTCTTTTGTTTTTATGTTTAAGTGTATTGTTTTTATAGCTGAATAAGCTAAATAAAACTAAATTGAAATTGAAATAAATCAGTCATAGCATTCAAGGCATCTGACATCTTATCAATCACTTTCAAGTGTGTGGCCCAATCTTTAAGTGGGCTAATTTCCTTGGCAATTGTAGTAGAAGTCACCTCCGTAGGAATCTCAGTTAAAATGTCGGTGACAGGTAGATCTACAATGTGCTGATTAGACGGCCCTGAGTTCAGATGCGTTTGTTCTCGTGCTGAAGTAGATGAGACTATTTGTGGATCGTGTGATTTTGCTGAAAGTTAGTCTTGAGCCATAAGTAAATCCTCAATTAATTCTACTGATAAATTTACCGAGTTTGGGAAGAAAGACACCGCTACATTTTCGGGAGAGCCCGGTTCAGCAGCCAGATTCAGAGCCTTTGCTTCACTGTGTATTTCGGCCGTTGTTTCTTTAAGCGACAGTGAGGAAGATGGATGGGTGTTATTTGAATCTGCCTGTTTATTGACTGCTGTAATAAATCTTGGCGTAGAGGTAATAGAGGTGGATTGGCGTAGAGGTAGTAGATTTTTTATCAGCCTCATTAAGTTTTGATGTTTCTGCTGTTTTCCTAGTGTTTGGCATACTGCTGAATAGTATAAAGAAGGGTTCTTATCTTCTTGTGGCTCGCGATTGATAACGAAGAGCCAACTTTTCTAAGACAGCACAGCTTTTCCTGCTTATATTTAGCTGATTGCCACAGACCCTGTTGAAGGTTCCGAGCTTTTCACCCACTGTATCGGGGAAAGAAATATGTATGATGTCATATGCCGATGATATTGTTATCATGGATAGGACCCCCGTGGGTCTTCAACGGAAACTTACAAAATTAGATGAATACTGCAAGATAAACAAATTAGTGATCAATTACGATAAGACACAGGTTCTTCAATTTGGTAAGAAAAAGATTAAGTCCTCATGGTATATGGGCCCTCATAAACTGGATATTGTCAAAACCTATAAATATCTTGGGATCACATTTGCCAATTCCCTGTCATGGTGTCATCACTTGGAAAGCGCCCTATCAAAAGGAAGATCTATGTCTCTGGGGTTATGCCGGTTTAACTCCCTTTATGGTGGAAATAACTTAGACGCTCTTTTACAGGCATATACCTTAAAATGTCTCCCAAAGATTTTATATGGTGCGGAATTGTGGGGTCCCGATGCAGAGAAGATGCTTATTAGGTTTGAAGGGGGTATATTGCGCAGCTGTTTTTCCCTTCCTAGCTGTTCTCCATGTTCCGCTATCCGGTTAGAGTTAGATCAAATGGGGGCGGAATATGTGGCCATCTCCAGATATATAACCTTTCATAGGAAACTCCATCTTTCAGCTTCCAACCAGGTAGCTGATATGTGTTATCAGGAGATGTGGAATTCATTAAATTCTGATAGGGTGCACCCCTGTATGAAGTCCTTGGCTGAAGTACTGCTCTGCTATGATGTAACTCATGAATTCCTTGATAAAAGTCTAACGAATGTTGCAGTAAAAAAGATCTGTATGTCAAAACTGGCCGACAGGTCACGATTGTCTGACATTCAGCGTGCTAATAAACTGAGTACACTTAGAAATTTAATGTCAATAAAACGCTATACGGGACGGGAGAAGTATTTTTCAACATGTAATGCCACATCCTTAATCAATCACTTCTTAAGAATCCGGCTGGGTATATTACCTACTCTACAATATTTAGGTCCTCGTTATAAACTATCATCTGAAGATATGTATTGTAAATGTAATATACCAGAGATCGATGATGCTGTACATATGTTCTGTAACTGTACATATCTGATGGAACTACGTATGAGATGGCTTTACAAACTGCCTGGGTTTGCTCATTCAGATGATAATTTTGTTAAATTAAAAATAATCTTGTCAGCGAATGAACTCGATGAAATTGTAAATATTGTAAATTTTGTGAAACAGTCATGGTATTGCAAATCTGCGATGTCGTATTTTAAAACTGCAATGTCTGATATTGCTTAAAGAGAACATATGGATATGTTCTATATATATGTAAGACCGTTTCTCTTTTCTGTTTTTATGTTTAAATGTACTGTTTTTATAGCTGAACAAGCTAAATAAAACTAAAGTGAAATTGAAGGCTCACTAACATGAATAACATGCCAAGGATTAGAGGTATGTTTTAGGTAATTTCAAATAGTGAGAAGATAATGGACAAGGATACTTGAGGAAATAGGGATTTATTCCTGGGAAGGATAGCTGAATTTAAAAAGCAGAGATACAGTATTTGAACTTGAGCATTAATCCACCTGGACATATTTGGAAAACAATGCAATGCAGACAATAAAGTACTTTAAGCTACCATGTAGGCAGTAATTATATGAAACAAACTATTTATTAAAACAGATTTATGAAGCAATCATAAAGATTAGGGTGCTCATCAACATATGATGTACATCAGGAAATTGCTCTTATTTCATAAGGGCAATCAACCTGATTCATAGCTTTTCCGTAAGCTGCCCAAATCTCCCTATTTTACAGTGTTGTTGATTGGCTTACAATACACAATATTCTGCATTTGATATTGTTATGTTTATTCTGTAAAAGTTTTCAATTTTTTGGGCCCTTGTTTATTTAGATTTAGATAATAGTGAGACCATAGCTTAAATCACTTTCCGCTGTTACAACTGAAGCTTAATATTTCGTTATATTGTACGACCTCCTGGAATGACAGAAATGAGAATCCTCAGTCAGTCTCTGTAATATTTAAAATATTTGTAATTGTTTACAGTAGGCTGTAAATTGTATAACTTATTTTCTGCTTTATTTAAGGGATGAAGGTGGCCAAAGGATGTTAATTGGTGTTATTGTATTGTTTTTCTATAAAGTTTGTTTATTCATGGCTTCAATC
>JAVSBW010188764.1:0-12102 GCA_033118305.1 Desmognathus campi
GATTTGACACTTCTTAGACTCAGGGCGCAATATGCAGCTATTGAGGCTAAAGCCACCTCCAAAAAGGACACACAAGGGAGGGTGGCATCCTGCCTCCAACACCGTAGAGGGGATGCCGTCTATCCATGTCCTCTTTCCAAACGGGCACTGCTTGCTGTCTCTATTAGCTTAACAGGTGTGGACTGATATTTCTCATGCATGCGTCATCAGGCTGTGTGCATCACTCCGTAACCAGCATGGCACCGCTCATATCAACATGGAGGGTACCGTTGTGGCAAGAATGCCTGCGCTCTTTGCCGAGTGACCCCCGCAAACTAGTTCATTTTAAAATTATAACTCACACTCCAGAGTCTATATCAAGCCACCATTTTGGCATCTCCATTCAGCAGGGAAACCGACAGACACGCACACACACACACACACACACACACACACACATTAAGAAAACAAAAGTTGTGTTTCACATGTGTTGATATATCAGGCACCAGTTGAGTTATCAACAGTAGGGTATATACAGCGCACACAGCCATCTCTTGCAAAGTAAATCTAGTTGCAAATAACGTACCGATTGCTTGTTTTTTCTGATGATATCGATCCCCGAATTGGTTCAAGGCAACACAGGGTCAACCTTGTTGTTGTTGATTGTGTTTCACCTGTGAACCCTACACAAATGCAGAACCACCAATGAATAAACAGCAAACCTGCAGGGTATGCTAAACGCACACCAAGCATTAGGGTTTTGCAGACATACCCTCCCCGCAAAGAAACGTGGCTACTGCATTCTCTTACCCCACAGCCCTTGGTAGCTTGGGCTGGTCCCCCCCTCCCTCCCTTTTTGGCTTACACCTTGTCTTCCCTCTGCTCCCCTCCCCTTCCCCCCGGGTTTTCATACCTTTTTCTCTACTCCTTTGTCTCGGTAGTAGATCTGGTCACCTGGCGCTCATGTTGTATTCAGCCAACGTACACTCTTTACAACACATAGAGGCAATGTTGCTCAGCCTAGTTATAGTGGCTGAGACTTTCTCAAGATAATATATAGTGGCTGAGACTTTTTTCTGAAGATAATATGAAGGTACACTGCGGGCACAAATGTGATTTGCCTCATATCGCTGTAGATATTGCTGACCGGGTGCTCCTCTTGATTTTTAATGGAAACGCTTTCTTCTTTTGTATCAACAACCCTGCCTCTCAATAGACACAGTTGATATTCTCTTAAAGGTAAGTCATATGATGATACGATGTATTGGCATATGTGGGGTGCCCTCAGCAGTGTGACGTCACTAAGTGCCCTGTAATAACCCCTAGTAAACACGCATTGGCCAATACCATTAGTATCCTGCATGTGAGAATGTGATGATAGGTGAGACATGAGTGGGTGGATTGGAATGGTGAAGTGAAATATGGATGGGTGGGTGAGTTGTAGAAGGTAGGTATTTTGTTGGTGGGTCCGGTGTGCAGGTGAGATACTGGGTGAGTGGGGTGAACAGACGAGCTACTGATTGGGTGGGTGGGGTGTACCTGTGAGGTACTGGGTGGGTGGGGTTTACAACCAAAGTACTAGGGTGGGTGATTCGTGCATGCAAGGGAGTTTCTGAGTGCGTGGCAGAGAATGGCCTAGGTGGGAGAGGGGGAGCACAGGACAAGAAGATGGCATCTTGTGGCGGGCCAGCACAGGATAAAGGGTGACATCTTGGGGAGGAGGGGGCAACACAGGTCAAAGGGTGACATTGTGGGACAATGAGAAGGGCAGTATAGGGCAGAGGGTAAAATTATACTATTTTGTAAATTAAACTGTTACTCCATAGTAGTAACATTGTTTCATTGTTGACATGGTTTCTTCCACTGTACAGGAAATGAAGCAGAAAAGAGTAAGTCCAATTGAAGATGCCCTTTTTCATGTAAAGGAGGCGAAAGATAAAAGTATGTTTACAAAAATCTACATTGATTATTATAAAGGTAAGTACAATAATTTTTATATTCTTTTTTAAATATTGTCTTTACTGTATATTTTCTTCTTAATATATTATCACAAGTGATGCCATATGGCAGAAATCTGAATATGTGACTTCTAGAGGGTCTTGGCCATTTTTAAACCTATTAGGGTGTAGGTTAAGCAATTTGTAGAGAATTTGAAGTAAAATAAAGATTTTCCCTATTGCATTTTTTGTGTCTAAAAGGTTATGGAGTAATAGCAGAAGAAAACATTCCTCGTGGGACTTTCCTGTTAGAATATAAAGGGGAACATATATCAGCAGAAGAAGGTGAAAAAAGACATAAAGAATATAATGGAGCTGGATCCCAGTTTTTGTACTTCTATAGCTTCAAGCAGACAAGGTTATGGTAAGTTTTATATTGATCTAATGACTGAAGACAATTGTAAATTACCAATGAAATATCTGTATTTTGGAGTGAAGAGAGTTTCTAGTAAATAAGCGTGCATTACAAAACAATTGCCTTTCATGTAAGACTAGAATCCCTCTCCCCCACCAGCAAGCAGCCCACCCACTTTTATAGCCCTGGGGATTGGCTGCTAGTGCCCCACTTCCTGCCTCTATCAACCCGACCTGCATCTTCCTTTGACCATAAACCCTGTGTCTGCTGGTCCACCAGATGGACTCCCCATCCCATCAGGGAGGTCTTTGTTATGTATGAAAGTGTGCTGCAGGGGATGTTGCAAGAATGGAAACCCCTTGTGCCAGTTGTCTGGGCCCATCAATCACTGCAGAGAGTCTGTCACCTTCAATCAACATTTAAATTATGGAGGTTGAGTTGTAGGTAAGCCATTAATTGTATAATGCAAATAGGCAAGTTATTCCAAGTTTTTCTTGAGGCACAGGCAAATGATTAGTCTCTGATACTGCTAGAAAGGCTTCTAAAACCAGTCTTTAACATTCATTTTCATTTATTTTTTTGTAGCATTGATGCCAGTAAGGGTATGCATTTGGCCAAATTTGTAAATGATGAACACAGATCTCCAAATGGAAAAATGAAACTTGTAAGTATGTTTGCGTTGTAATCATTTTAATTTCCTGAAAGTGCTTCTCAAGATCGTGTTCTCCATTGCCAACTATTGTTCATAAATAAAATAGAAATAGAAATTTTGCTTAACGGTCACAGAGAACCATTCATAGCTTCACAGGGAAAACTATTTAAAATCTGGAGGTCTCATAGAATTTGTCAATAGTTAGGTGAAGCAGCCACAACAAGCATAAGGCTATGTCTAGGACATGAATTGGGTTTGGTACTGCCCCTGAAAGCCACTATAGAGAGCATTGGGGGCGATACAAACCTCATGACATGTGAGTTTATTTGTGCTCTGTCATTAAGGAGTCTGGCTGCTTCATGTTAGAATCTGTTATTTATGCCCGAAGCCATATACTGGTATATGGTATCTTGACCTATCACAGTGCAGCTGCTCTAAAGCACACTGACCTTGTGCCCTGATGTCTTTATTGTTTCTACTAATGTAGCAGTTTCAATTTGACGAGGGTTTTTGAGCTTTATGATTTGGGATTTATTCTGGCCTGATTTTGCTTCTAGTGTGCCGGAATGACAGTTTATAGATTGAGAATTGTTTGGCTGTGCCTGCCCATATAGATTCATGGAATTCTCATTTATTTGACAGGTTGAAGATGAAAACCTAAAGCCTCATCTTTGCCTCTTTGCTATTGAAGATATTAAACCTGGAGATGAAATATGTTATGATTATGGAGACCCAAGCAGTCCATGGCGAAAGGTAAGTAATTTTTACTTTTAAATTTAACAATCACTTGCAATATCTCATTTGATAGTTGGTCTTGCATATTTGCAAATATAAGCAGAACCAGTTTGTGTAGCCCATTAAGAGCAAACGTTTAAAAAATGCACTCTGTAGTTCTGCTGGGATGTGCTGTATGCCGACATAGAAATAGACATGTAGTCCTCATCTGGTCTCTGGGAGACACTGCCAGTATCTGCTACACCACATTACTTTATTTTCTTGACTGTTTTTGTACTTTAATATTTCACACAAAAACTATCAATAGTAAATAATTCCTTGTCTATAGCACTCTGCTGGATTGCAACAATGTATAGAATAACAATTAAACCAGAGCCTTACATTTACATTTATTTGCTTCTAACACGCTAGAAGCCTGCAGACATCAAAGCACATATTGTTTGCATAATTAGCAAAACTGAAATTGAGTCTCTCTAGTAGATCAAATAGCAGATAAATAGTTACATTTGTAGTTAAAACATCATTCACAGGGTGTCAAAAAATCTAAACTATGGTAAATTGTAACACCAGGGATCTGCAATCTTTTGCTAATAAATGAGTACTATGATTGTGAAAATACTGTGTAATTGAGACAGGTAACTAATATTACTTTCTAATCAAAAGATCTCATCAGAAGAAAGAAGGAAAGAAATGCCATGTTCAATAGAATCACATGCTGCTACCAAGGACCCTGCCATCACCAGCAACTGTCCTGTATCTGGTCAAGGTCCTACTGAGACAAATGAGGAACCAGCCTCAAGGACTGATCAGCCTCAAGATGTTTTGGCATGGGATGATTCTGATCGTACCAGACTGTGCCCGGTGAGTCTGGTACTCAAACCTGTTTTGCATGGTGGACAAAAACATATAATCAGGTGGCCCATCCACATGTATGCTGCCATGAGGACAAGCCACTTGTATTTGGAGGGGCATAGCAGCATTTAAGGCTGCCCTTCTCTAAATCCATGCTAATATAACTAATTGCTTAGAGCTTGAAACAAGGAATGTCTATTCAACTACCTTCATCCTAATATGTTAATTCTTTTTTTTCCCTTTTAGATGCTGGTGGATTCAAGTGAGTCTGAGTCAGATCATACCCTTAGCTCTGGCTCTGAATATCGTGCAACTGATGACGATAACCTGGATAGTAGCGATTATGAAGACACTACCTTTAGAGCAAAAAAAAGAAAACTCACCAAGAGCACACATAATCAAACAATTGTAAAGCAAATATCATCGAATGCAAGACCAAGAACCCCCAAGCAAGGTGTAAATGCTAGAGCCTCACTCCAAAAGGAATGCATAGTCTCAAATGAGAACATTAACTTGACTCCAGAAATTATCCCAAAGAAAACCACTGAGGAATCCCCAAAATTTGAATATTTGAATGCTGTAAAGACAAAAATATTTGTAAACCCAACTTCAAAAAAAAATAGTGGCAAAAGAAATTGGGACAAAAAACACTGTTGCTTATATTGCCAAAAATTGATTTCAAAGCTTGGGAGACATTTAGAAAATTGTCACATTAATGAACTAGAAGTGGCACATGCTTACAGTTTTCCAAAAAAATCAAAGCAAAGAATATCACTGATTAGAGAAATTGGAAAAAAGGGAAATTTTAAACACAACTATGAGGTAATACAAGAAGGAAATGGGGAGCTTGTGGTTTGTAGGAGGCCATCAAACAAAACTGTACAGTCACCAACAAATTATGTTCCCTGCTCTATGTGCATGGGGTACTACTTAAAAAAAGACTTGTGGAGGCATAAGCAGAATTGTCGAAAGGATCCTGCAAAGGAGTCTAATAAAAAAGAAAGCTATCATTCAAACAGTAAACATCTTCTTCCAGTCCCAAAAAACATTTCAGAAAATTTAAAAAAAACCTTTACAACAATGGCCTTTGACAGTATATCCTTGCTCATTCGCAATGACCCATTAATCTTGCAGTTGGGGGAAAATTTTTCTTTAAAAACTGGGCACATACCTCAATGCCATAACTATGTAGCACAGAAAATGAGAGAAGTAGGCAGGCTGGTGCAAACAGCAGCTTCTATGTACCCTGAAATGACATCCTGCTCCAATATGATCAGTCCATTAAACTTTGAGAAGGTTATTGCAGCAGTCCTTAAATGCACTGGATTTGATGAACATACCCATGAGTTCAAATCTCCAAGTTTTGCTTTAAAGCTTGGTCACTCCCTGCAGAAGCTTTCAGACATTCAATTTGCAAATGCAATAAAGATGGAGGATTCCATCAGAAAAAAGGAAATAGAGAATTTCAAAACTCTATTGACATTGGAATGGAGCGGCAGAGTGTCTACACACGCCTTACGTCAGATGAACAATAAAAGATCTAAGAAGCCTCAAGCAATACCCTTGACCCAAGATATTGTGAAGCTTCACAATCATATTCAAAAGATTGACAAGCAAGTCAAAGTAGACGTTTCAAAATATGGAATTACATTGAATACTTGGAAAGTGCTTTCAAAGGTAACCTTGTGCGAAGTTTTAGTTTTCAACCGACGAAGGCAAGGGGAAGTTCACAAACTTACGATAGAAAACTACCAAACCGCCAGAACCCAAGTTCAGGACGAAATTTTGCAAGCGCTTACAGAAACAGAAAAAATTGCTGCCAATCGCTTGACTCTGATTAAAACCCGTGGAAAAAGAGATAGAATGGTACCTATACTTTTAACTGCAAGTATGCAGAAGTCTATTGATTTATTAATTGAAACCCGGGGCGAAGTTGGAGTGAATGCTGAAAACCCCTTTGTTTTTGCAAGATGTAGCCAAGGATCCATGGAACCTCTTAGAGGGTGTGATGTCCTTCGTACGTTTGCACAGGAAAGTGGGGCACAGAAGCCAGAATATCTTACTTCTACGCAGCTATGAAAGCATGTCGCAACCCTCTCTCAACTTCTAAATTTAAAAAAAAATGAACTTGAACAATTAGCCAACCATTTAGGTCATGACATTACTGTGCATCGTGATTTTTATCGTTTACCACAAGATGCACTTCAATTAGCAAAAGTGAGTAAAGTTCTGTTCGCCCTAAGGAAAGGTGAAATGCACAAATACAAGGGCATGACACTTTCTGAAATCCAACTCACTGAAGAAGATCAATTTTCTGATATGAGCGAAGAAGGAAGTGATGAAGAAACTGATGTGCAAGAGGAATCTAACCCTACAAGACAAAATGACTCTAATACTGAACCTGAAGCTAGTCCACAAAATCATCCAGCTTTGCATGAAAGAATGGTACGTATTCTTATTCACTCCTATGAAATAGTACACTTGTTAGTATTGTACACAGTGATACTATAAGAAATACTTTGATACTGACATAATTCAATTTATACTTATTTTGGGAATCTGCACGGCATTACTTTTCTCTTATTTGTGGTAAATGGTGCAAAATAAACCTCATCCATTTTTATTTACTCCAATTAAAATGCATGCTAGTATTAAAAAATAAAATTACACATTAACATTAAAGACAATGTATAAAAGACAAGCTGAGTGGATAAGAGTTTCTTTTTCCTGTTCTTGTGCCTTGCCTGTTCTGTTCTTCCCCAATGTTCCCATTAACTATGTAGTATTTAAGTATCATTTTGTGAGTCTAAATGAACTAGGATGCCAATTTTACAGTGCAAAGTATACATTCATTTTTACTGGTTTGCAAATAATTGCTAAAACATCTTTTTTCCATTGCAAAGGAGTTTGGAAAGTCCTATTACAAAATTCCTTGGACGGTGACAGAGGAAGAGGCAATCAAGAAACACACAGCTACGCAAAGATGCCTTCTTCTAAAGAGGGTGCCAAACAAAAAAGAATGTGATGCAGTCTTGGCAGATAACCAGCATTTGTTTGGAAAGCGAGACTGGAAAAGTATAAAAAACAAAGTGAGAAACATGATAACGGCACAAAAAAGGAAGATGGAGAAAGGCCATTTTGAACCAATACATTTTTAGATGGACAGCTTTAAACTTAAAAAGTATCCATGTTCCATTACTTTAAATTATTGTATTCACATTTTATTTTAAAACAGATTAACATAGGGCATGGTAGGAAACATTGGGTCTCAGTCTTGGCTCAGGCAGCAATTTACAGATTTGCCCACACCACTATCAGATTAAGGCCTGAACTCTACCAGACTTGAACAATAATATTATTTGTATTTAAGTCAACCTTTTGCTAACATGTTTCAAAATAGAAAGGTACTTGAAAACATTTGAAATGCATGTTTGTGTTTAATATTTAATGTTTAAATGTATGATCTTACATAATGTCATTTGAACCTTTTCATATATTATAAAAATGTATCTAAATTAATGTACGTAATATTCAAACTGGCATGTTTAGAAGTGGAGATATTTTAAATAAACATTTATTTTACAAAATTACCTGTTATGGAGTTTTGTTCAAATGTGTTCATTCACAAAACTGTTCAGAATCAGTGTTTAAGAATTTGAGGTTGTCTACAGTAAGAAATATGGTGTACCCAGGAGTCCATTCAATTTCCAACCAGAACTTGTATCTGTCTAAGAGTTAAACATCATTATATTGGTGTTGGGTCAAACCAGTCTGTTATGGCTGTTTACCAAACACTCCACTATATTTGCAACACTCATTACAAAGCCGGTCAAATAGCACAATGAGTTGAGCACTTGCCTGTGACATCTGTGCATACCGTGATGTCACAGGTTGGCAGGCAACGTGGCTCCTCTGTTGCTTTGGAGGACGGGTATCGAGTCACAGCTGGTGCTAGTTGGTTGTGTGCTGGCCATCTGTCATTGCAGCTAAGACATTGTCTTTTACTACCTCTTGAGCTGTTCCAGAATATTGGAATGTTGTGCCTACCCTTGTCATTCTACAGCAATCATCAATATCAGCCCACTTGGAGACAGACAGCAGTGTTGCTAACCTATCGATGTCCAGCAGCATCTTCAAAACCTCACCATTGTCTGAAGCCTCTAGTGCAGTGGTACTCAAACCTTTTGGACTGGACCCTCACCCTGGGGAAAACCAGAATAGGCCCACACCCCCACATTCATTTTTTCTAATATACTTAAATACATATGCATATTGGATATATAATGCAACATGCTGACCAGTTTGAATATTGCTGCTCTAGTGCTACTTGAGCTCTAGCGCTACTTTAGTCACCTATTCCACTGTCTCACTTTTCTCCTGCAACAGATGGAAAAGCCTTTGGCCTTAAACATGATACAAGTACAATCTAGAAGCACATGACAATGCAAGGAAATACACAAAAAGCAGGAAGACAGAAGGGGAAGAAATAAAATGAGGTCTAAAAAGTGTACAACTGCAATGGGTCCTTAAATTAGTGTGGACTACGACTTCTTGAGGCTTACTATAATTCATTTAATTGAAGCAAATTCTATTTGTTTGCAATTCCAGATTTTTCTGAAATCCCTATACTGTTTATAGGTTCTGGCATGTGTCCCCCCCACCTACAATAATTCCCTTTTTTCCACGTGTCAGCTGGGTGAAGATCGCTTTGGGCCATTGAGACATTCAAAATTCTACCTGGGTATTTTTGTCTCTTTCGCTGTACCCTTTCTCCCAATTCTGACATGTATGCCCATCTTTTATAAAAGTTCGATAGGAACCAACCAGGTAGACCAACGGTGGAACTCCTTGTGTTTTCTTGTTTTGACAACAGATAGAGTACTCCTTCCCATTGCACTATGCCACTCACTTGAATTAAAAACAATTACAGGACCCCAAAAGAGAGGGGTACTGCTAGCATCGAAGATGAGAAATCTGGGATCCCTCTACTATCTATCAGAAGTAACATTACCAAAGGTATCTAACTTGTTCTTTTGATTGCCCTCAGGTGTTCGAATAGTCTAATTATGATCTTTTTCACCTTTTGGGTCAATGTATATTTTAAGGCAGGGACAGAACAGAATATATTCAGCAAATTTAGTGGTGCACATTGTCTTTACAGTGACGCTAAAAACTGAAAAAACATTAAAATTAAAGGTTTTGTGTATGTCCTCGCTTGTCAGTGAAAGAGCAGTGTGTATGTCCTCGCTTGTCAGTGTAAGCGCTGTGTGTATGGCCTCGCTTCTCAGTGTAAGCGCAGTGTGTATGTCCTCACTATTCAGTGTAAGCACAGTGTGTATGTCCTCACTTGTCAGTGTAAGAGCAGTGTGTATGTCCTCGCTTGTCAATGTAAGAGCAGTGTGTATGTCCTCGCTTGTCAATGTAAGCGCAGTGTGTATGTCCTCGCTTCTCAGTGTAAGCGCAGTGTGTATGTCCTCACTTGTCAGTGTAAGCGCAGTGTGTATGTCCTCGCTTGTCAGTGTAAGCGCAGTGTGTATGTCCTCGCTTGTCAGTGTAAGCACAGTGTGTATGTCCCCACTTGTCAGTGTAAGCGCAGTGTGTATGTCCTCACTTGTCAGTGTAAGCACAGTGTGTATGTCCTCACTTGTCAGTGTAAGCGCAGTGTGTATGTCCTCACTTGTCAGTGTAAGCGCAGTGTGTATGTCCTCACTTGTCAGTGTAAGAGCAGTGTGTATGTCCTCACTTGTTAATGCAAGATAGTGTGTATATCCTCACTTCTAATTATAAGAGCAGTGTGTATGTCCTCGCTAGTCAGTGTAAGAGCAGTGTGTATGTCCTTGCTTATGTCCTCGCTTGTCAGTGTACGAGCAGTGTGTATGTCCTCGCTTGTCAGTGTAAGAGCAGTGTGTACGTCCTTGCTTGTCAATGCAAGAACAGTGTGTACATCTTCACTTGTCCGTGTAAGGGCAGAGTGTATGTCATTACCTATCAGCTGTAAGGCTATAGTGTATTGCTTCATTTTTCAGCAATAGTATTAATATGGTGTATGTAAGTAGGACTATAGTGGATTTCCTTGAATGCCAACAAATCTATTGTGTGCGTTAGTAAGGTCTTTAAGGTCATGACGTTTTAAACGGATTTAGCAAGAAGATTCATAGTTGACCATCATATATGTAAATGTGCCACAATGACTGTGGGTTTATTGCTGTTTAGCAGGATGTGGTTTTGCTGAAAAAGACTGCTTCAATGCTGGGGGAGGGGTAAGTATATTAAAACCCCTTTAGTGTGGCCCATAGACATCTATTGTATATGGGAAAATCAATTCAAGATAAGAATTCTGCTATATTAATTCATGACGTCTGTAGACGTCATCCGCACTAAAGGGGTTAAGACATCTAAATATTTGCTGAAACTGATGGGGCTGGTATAGAAAGTGTAAATCTGTGTTCCATTGAACTGCTAGAGATGGAAAAGATCTTTCATCAGAAAGAGGTTAGTCCAATCTTATTACATGTTTTGCAAGATTGGCCATAGAATGTTTAAATACAAACCCCAAACTATCACCCTGATTTTCAGACAAAAAAGTAAATTTCAATATTTTAAATCTGGATACTTCATTATAACATTTGAGTGAAGTATCTAACACACCTTTAAATCTTACAACAAAAGCATTAGTGTCCCATTTAAAAAAAAATTAAACATCTCAGAATGATGCAAAGAAGAAAATGCGACCACAACGTTATTTTCACTGGCTGTGTTTAACAAAAAACACACAATCAGCAGCTTATGGAGACTCCTGTTGTGTTACATATTGTCAAATAAAACACACAGTCACTAAACAAGTTCTACATTACAAGTGAGTACATACACACCATACACACCACTTTTTTACTGTGTGTTATAAATGAGGACATACACATATGTCAGAGGTGGCATTACATGTGAGGACATACACTGCACACACTTTGCTTTCACGTTCTTCAATAGAAGTGAGGACTCTGGTACACACCATACACACGTGTCTACTGTTGTAGTACAAATGGGGACTCTCAATATTTTATCATTTCTACCACAAATTACAACATATGATATCCTGATCAAGTCATCATCAGCTATTGATTGATATTCTGCTAGGATGCATCATTATTTTTGAGTTATTTACAAGAGACCCGGTTAAATTAGCAAAATCTGCATTGACAAAGTGAGGACCCTCAAAAATGTCCTCACTTCTACAAATGTCCCCACAACGTTGGTGTTCTTTGGAGGTCAGGTCCCCACTTGTAATGGTGCGCAAACACACACACACACACACACACACACACACACACACAGGAACTGGGTCATTGGCGTGGAGCAAATAGAGGGCAAGGTAATAACCTCGAGGGGTAAATATGATGGTCTTGTGTACAAATGTTAATATTGAATATGATTCGAGGGTGCGGCTGGTTCAGCGCCATAAAGCCACTGATAAAAGGCAGAGACTCTATACAAGTACCTTTTAACGTAACATAAATGACGACAAAAGGCAGTAA
>JAVSBW010199828.1:0-12097 GCA_033118305.1 Desmognathus campi
TGAAAAACTAATAAAAACAATTTAAAAAAAAAAAAAAAAGGACGCTTAAAAGCGTTGTAAGTATGTGTTAACCACAAGCCGTGTAGGCTATTGGATGTCTGGTACACTGAGTAAGGTATAACATCAAAGTAACGATTGCGAAAAAAGGAACGCGTTTAATCATTAAAAATGTGTAACCCGGTTACTGTATCAAGAACAACTTTAAGCCGAGCGCACAAAGGTGAATTACATGGACATGAAGATGCTAATAGAATTAAATGAAGAACTCAGACAGGAAGCAGATAAAAAGATTGATGAACTTAATGAACAACTTAATGATATGCAACTAGATCAAGAACTGTTGAATTTCAATAATAAGGAATTGGAGAAACGCATTGGTAATTTCCAAAAAGATATCCAAAATCGAAAACGTACACAATTCAATCGAGACCAAGAGGATTACAAAACAGGCAGAATCTATACATTTCATAGAAAATATGATAGAGTGGCTGGTCTACCAAAGAAACAACTATCCGAGATACCAGATGATAAAATTTTGCAAAGCGAATCGGATATATCAGAAGCCGGAGGCTCTAACAGTGATCTGTCAGAGACAGGGAGTACGATTTCCACCAGCAACAGAACTAAATCCTTTCTTAATGAAATATACAAAATCCGCAAAGTCAACAGACAAGGTCCTCTACATATCCCTTTACAGAAACGACCCATCACATCAAAAAACGGGGATGCAGAGGCGGAAAAAAGAAACATAGAAACAGACAAGGACAAGGACAAAGACAAAGGAACCAACAAAGGAGCCTCGTCGAGATTACTTCGCAAACAGAAATGACACAAGAATCACTTGTAGTCAATTTATCTAATAGAGTACTCACTGAGGATGAAAAGCAAGTACTGAACAAAGGCCTCTCCTATTGTCCTAACCAACAGATTGATTTCTTCAAGACACAACTTGATTTGTATGAATTTTCCCGTAAGTTAAAACTCAAGATGCATTTCCTTCATAAGGTACCTAAACCTAAAATTCAGTACACAGGACCAATCTCCACACAATCTGTGATTGATATTGAAGAGATCCACCTTCTAACTTCACTTAGTAGTGAGTCTCAGGATCCACAGACCATCGAAGATACATTTTTGGAACTAGATATATCAACGCATGCCAGCAGGAGTACAGGACTTAAAAATAAGTCTACCTTTTGTCCTCAACTTGCCCCAGGTAATCCTGTAGACACTTTTACAAATCTTGTTGCACAAGAATTCTACAAGATGGCAGCTGATTCACACTGCAGACCAAATAAACCCAAATTTAATCTTCAG
Organism: Desmognathus campi; assembly: GCA_033118305.1. Taxonomy (NCBI): domain Eukaryota; kingdom Metazoa; phylum Chordata; class Amphibia; order Caudata; family Plethodontidae; genus Desmognathus; species Desmognathus campi. Next base: position 1,318 of record JAVSBW010199828.1, read on the forward strand.
CGGAAAGAATGGAAAGCTTTGAACAATCTGATGAATTATGATGATATATGCATTACAGAAGCTGACAAAGGTGGAAACATCGTCATTCTTAACATCACAGATTATTATTCCATTGGAACATCTATGTTGAAAGATCTCAAAAGTTATCAAAAACTAACCACCAATCCCACCAAGTCATTTCAAACAGAACTCAACACCAAACTGAAACTTTGGCACCAACAAGGTCTGTTAGATGACGACGAATTCAGCTATTTAAAAATCATTACACCAGATACACCTCATCTATATCTTTTGCCAAAAATTCACAAACCAGAGAGACCACCTGTATGCCGCCCTATTGTATCTGGCATCAACTCACTCTGTGAACATATGTCGGAGCTCATTGATCTACATTTACAGCCTTTTGTACAAAGTCTTTCCTCGTATATACGGGATTCCACTCACGCTCTTCAAATTCTAGAAGGAATTCCCTGGCAAATGAATTACCTGCTCTGTACCTTAGATGTTACCGCATTGTATACCAGCATTCCGCACACATTAGGCCTGAGAGCTATGACAAAGTACTTAGGAACCAGATCAGCCAGTTATTACCACCAAAACCAAATGATCATCGAAATGACAGAATTCATTTTAACACATAATGCCTTTTCATTCAATAAGCAACACTACCTACAGCTCTGTGGAACAGCCATGGGCACAAGAATGGCACCAGCTTATGCCAATCTATACATGGGCACCTTCGAGACTGAGGTAGCCTGGTCTCCACTTCAACAATATCTGGTGGACAAAATTGTACTATGGATACGTTTTATAGACGATATTTTAATCATCTGGGAAGGTAACCGTGCCGAATTAGATCTGTATTATGATTACCTGAACCATAACAAATTCAACTTGAAATTTACTTTAACAGCAAGCAATCTGGAAATCAATTTCCTGGACCTTAACATTTTTGTGAACAACAACTGTCTGCAAACTAAAGTTCACAGAAAGTCAACAGCAGTGAATTCAATATTACACTTTCAAAGTTCACATCCCAAAAGCCTAAAAACCAGCATACCATATGGAGAATTGCTTAGAATCAGACGTATCTGTTCGCAAGAACAAGACTTTGAAGAAATCAGTGAACAATGCTGCGTCAGATTGGCAAAAAGAGGATATCCCAAACAGTTATTGAAGGACACCACCAATAGAGTCCAAGCAATACCACGAGAGGACCTATTACACAAACAAACTGGCAGACAGGCACAAAAAAACATCAATCATGAACCCATTCGCTTAATTTTAAGCTATGCGCCTGAACACTGGAAAACTCGGAAAGTTCTAGAAAAATACTGGAATATTCTATCATCAGATCCAGATCTACTGCCATTCGTAGGTGACAGACCACAAATATCCTTTAGAAAAGTAGCCTCTCTCAAAAACAAGTTGTGCAAACAAAACAAGAAAAAACCCTGTGTCAACTGGCTTAATAAGAGATCTATTGGTTTCTATCCCTGTGGCGATTGTAACATGTGCGAGTTTGTTGATCCCAATCATCTCCAATTTAAAGGAAAGAAAAGCAGAACCTTTAACATCAGAACACATATGAATTGCAACACCACTTTTACAATTTATATGGTAACCTGTACCTGCAAATTGACATACATTGGAAGTACCAAAAGAGAAACTAAACTTCGATTACAGGAACACGTAAGAGGGATCATTAACCGGGATCCCAAGCAACCTTTGACCAAACATTTTCTACAGATTCACAATGGCAAACTGGAGATGACTTTTTCATGTATTGACTGTATCACTGCACTAGAACCGGGGAAAACAAAAATCCAATCCCTCAGGCAACGGGAGGCTATGTGGATCAACAAGCTTAACAGCATTCAATATGGCTTGAATGAAGATCATGAATTACACAGCTACTTCAGCAATGAAAATCTTAAATAAATGTCCAGTACATTCTTACCCACCATCAATATGACTGTATTATTGGCCATTTACATGCTATACCAACATGCCACATGATCTCATAACCAACATTATATAGACTACACCACCTTTTAGGAAATATCAAGTTTCACTCTTTAGCAAATACATAGTACCTTTTCTCAGGCTATTGATAGCCTCCACGTGTTAGTCTATGTTCGCCATTACTTCGCTTTCACGTACTTTTACCACATTTCCTAATGCCTCTCCGATTTGATAGTACTGTTATTTCCACTTCGGCGTCTATGTTCTAGTTGCCAGGCTTCAATCATGTTTACGTGATCTATTAGAGTTGAGCCATTTGTATATGTTTCAGCTTTCAACACCAGGTGACTCCGTTAGCATTTGCCTCTGGCTCATTGGATAACACAGCGCTCACGTGATTCTTCTGACATCTTTTGTATCTTGATAATCGTAATTAAACTCATACTTCACTTCTGCCCTCATCCACTGACCTAACGGTTCAAGCCATTTAAATTACCATGTGCGAGTTTTCAATATTCTGTATTCATCCTTAAGCGGCTTTATTTCACTTTTGGTTGATTCTAGTATATTTCCTGCTCTCGTATTTACGCCACCAGGATTGGCTTTGACCCCGATCACATGGTCCATTTATGACCCATTCAGAATACTAGGCGACTCCCTTAACATTTGCCTTTGGCTCATTGGACAACTTAGCGCTCACGTGACTCCTTTAGTAAATTTTGTATTCTGATAATTATAATCAAACCTATATTTCACTCCTGCCTTTATCCACTGACTCATTGGCTTAAGTCAATTGAAATCACCTACGTGAGTCTTTAATATTTTACATTCGTCCTAAAGCAGTTTCGTTTATTGGCCGAACTCTGGCCTACTTCCTGTTTTCGTCTTTACACCACATAGATTGGCTATGATTCCGATCACGTGGCCCATCCATGATCCAATCAAGATCTTTCTGCATTTAAAACACACACCCGCGTCTTGTTCAGCTTATCTTCGCCGGGTTCCCCGGCGTTTTGTTCCCTGATGTGAAGATTTGCTCAGCAACTACCCAGGTATGTCGACCACCTAGGTAATGTTACCCCCGTGCCCTTGGAGCATTTTGTAGCAATTCTAGTGTCGTGGGCGACTGCATTCTCTTCTACACCCACGAGTTTCGCTTACGCCCAGTGTGGGCATTATACGCTTTACTTTCGTCCATGCAATTCACCTTTGTGCTCTAGGCTTAAAGTTGTTCTTGTTATAGCAACCGGGTTACACATTTTTTAATGATTAAACGCGTTCCTTTTTTCGCAATCGTTACTTTGATGCTATACCTTATTCAGTGTACCAGACATCCAGTAGCCTACACGGCTTGTGGTTAACACACACTTACAACGCTTTTGGGCGTCCTTAAATGGTTTTCTTTGACTCGTTTCCTTTTTTCACTAGCAGATGTGATATATTCTGCTTTTTTCTCTTATAGGACAACAACCTATCACATCATGGGCTTAAGCAGACGCACCAAAACACAGGTAAAACACATGAACAAATTAGCCTATTCTATTTAAATCAAAGTTTAAACTCTAGAATGTCTGATTTTATTAAACGTCTAACACCAAATGACCATTCACTGCATAAACTTCAGTTCTTCAAAAAAATAGTTCTGTGTATTTTAAGCAGAATATTTATGACCAAACATTCAAGAACTTGTTGAATGAGCTTGCACATAATTTCATGAAATGTCTGATTTCAGAGGACTATTCTACTGCATGGCTCCAGTATTTGAAATATAGTCTGATGTATCAAAAACAGAATATTCATCCAACCAGCTGAAGGAACCTGTAGATATTCTCTCACTTATCAAGTATTTAACATTGCTTATTACCTGTTTGATGTATTGTGAACAATTTCTTTTGGGACAGTGCACTTTAATATACATATCACATTGTTTCATTTTTTCTTAGATGTGTTTTCTTTCATTTTGCCCTTGAGGAGCCACTCTGTGGCGAAACGCGCGTCGGGCATATGATCATGAAATATATTCAATGAAAGCCACTTGGCAATATACGTGAAATACTTAAGAATAAATGCAACGTTTGGAGAAATTTTAACCATGTGTGGACAATTGGATTCATTAATGGTCTAGCATTGTGCACAGTTCACATTTACTGGTTCACCAAAGCACTGGCGCCGCTTAAATCGTGTGGATTCAATATTTTGCCTGGCTTACGTCGCCAGGTTTTTTCTAGCGGCAGCCACCTGACACAACTGTTCCGTAAAGCGCCAAGTGAACGGTCGACGGAGTCAAATTGTTCAAATTTATATTTTCATCCGGACACCAGGCAGCTCAGAAATACCTAAATCATCCAAGTCACTTGACTATTGAGAACACCTTTATTCAAACCAAGACGTCAGCAATTGGTCCACCAACAGGGATTACAAAAAAGACAGAATGGAAAAAGCAAGAGAAATTTTCTCAGGTAATACAAATCCAAATGATTGTAATAACTACAACATCAAACCCTTGACACCAAGTCAACTGTTTTCTCAACTTGAACGCACAATAAAGAGAGAAATTTCCAAATGGTGGGAAGTATCATCACTACAAAATTACATTGAACATGATATGATCCCACGGGGTTTACGAGACATGATTTTCCCTTCAGCTGAAAGTTTAACGTTTGAATGGGCGCAAAAATGGGAAAAAAACTCAACAGACAGTTCTATAAACAAAATGCGGATGTTAATAGAACTAAATGAAGAACTTAGACAGGAAGCAGATAAAAAGATTGATGAACTTAATGAACAACTTAATGACATGGAACTAGATCAAGAACTGTTGAATTTCAATAATAAGGAATTGGAGAAACGTATTGGCAATTTCCAAAAAGATATTCAAAATCGGAAACGTATACAATTCAATCGAGACCAGGAGGACTATAAAACAGGCAGAATCTATACATTTCATAGAAAATATGATAAAGTGGCTGGTTTACCAAAGAAACAACTATCCGAGATAGCAGATGACAAAATCTTGCCAAGTGAATCAGACATATCAGAAGCTGGAGGCTCCAGTAGTGATCTGTCAGAAACGGGGAGTACGATTTCCACCAGCAACAGAACCAAATCTTTTCTTAATGAAATATACAAAATTCGCAAAGTCAACAGACAAGGTCCTCTCTATATCCCTTCACAGAAACGACCCATTACATCAAAAAACGGGGATGCAGAGGCGGGAAAAAGAAACATAGAAACAGACAAAGACAAGGACAAGGACAAAGACAAAGGAATCAACAACAACTCAGCCAAAGCCTCGTCGAGACCACTTCGCAAACAGGCGAAATGATACAAGAATCACTTGTAGTGAATCTATCCAATAGAGCACTCACTGAGGATGAAAAGCAAGTATTGAACAAAGGCCTTTCCTATTGTCCCAACCAACAGATCGATTTCTTTAAGACACAACTTGATTTGTATGAATTCTCCCGTAAGTTAAAACTCAAGATGCATTTCCTCCACAAAGCACCCAAACCCAAAATTCAGTATACAGGACCAATTTCTACACAATCTGTGATCGATATTGAAGAGATCCATCTCTTAACTTCACTTAATAGTGAGTCTCAGGATCCACAGACCATTGAAGATACATTTCTGGAACTAGATATATCAACACATGCCAGCAGGAGCACAGGACTCAAAAACAAGTCCACCTTTTGTCCTCAACTTGCCCCAGGCAATCCTGTAGACACCTTCACAAATCTTGTTGCACAAGAATTCTACAAAATGGCAGCTGATTCACTCTGTAGACCAAATAAACCTAAATTCAATTTGCAGCGAAAAGAATGGAAAGCTTTAAACAATCTGATGAATTATGATGATATTTGCATCACAGAAGCTGATAAAGGGGGAAACATCGTCATCCTTAACACCATTGACTATTACTCTATTGGAACATCTATGTTGAAAGATCTCAAAAGTTACCAAAAACTAACCACCAATCCCACCAAATCATTTCAGACAGAACTTAACATCAAACTGACACTCTGGCACCAACAAGGCCTGTTAGATGACGACGAATTCAGCTATCTCAAAATCATTACACCAGACACGCCTCATCTATACCTCTTGCCAAAAATTCACAAACCAGAAAGACCACCTGTTTGCCGTCCCATTCTATCTGGCATTAATTCACTCTGTGAACATATGTCGGAGCTTGTTGATTTACACTTACAGCCTTTTGTACAAAGTCTTTCCTCGTATATACGGGATTCCACTCATGCTCTTCAAATTCTAGAAGGAATTCCTTGGCAAGCGAACTACCTGCTCTGTACTCTAGATGTTACTGCATTGTATACTAGCATCCCGCACACACTAGGCTTGAGAGCCATGACCAAGTACTTAGGAACTAGATCAGCCAGTTATTATCATCAAAATCAAATGATCATGGAAATGACAGAATTCATCTTAAAACATAATGCTTTCTCATTTAAAAAGCAATATTATCTACAGCTCTGCGGAACAGCCATGGGTACAAGAATGGCACCAGCTTATGCCAACCTATACATGGGCACCTTTGAGACTGAGGTAGCCTGGTCTCCACTTCAACAACACCTAGTGGACAAAATCGTACTATGGATACGTTTCATAGATGACATCCTAATCATCTGGGAAGGTAACCGTACCGAATTAGATCTGTATTACGATTACCTGAACCACAATAAATTTAACCTAAAATTCACCCTAACAGCAAGTAATCTAGAAATTAACTTCCTGGACCTTAATATTTTGGTGAATAATAACTGCCTGCAAACCAAAGTTCACAGAAAGTCAACAGCAGTCAATTCAATATTACACTTTCAAAGTTCACATCCTAAAAGCCTGAAAACCAGTATACCCTATGGAGAACTGCTTAGAATTAGACGTATCTGCTCGCAAGAACAAGATTTTGAAGAAATCAGTGCACAATGTTGCGTCAGGCTGGCAAAAAGAGGATATCCCAAACAATTATTGAAGGACACCACCGGCAGAGTCCAAGCAATACCACGAGAGGACCTATTACACAAACAAACTGGCAGACAGGCACCTAAAAACATCAATCAGGAACCCATTCGTTTAATTCTAAGTTATGCGCCTGAACACTGGAAAACTCGAAAAGTTCTAGAAAAATACTGGAATATTCTATCCGCAGACCCAGAGTTACTGCCATTTGTAGGTGACAGACCACAAATATCCTTCAGAAAAGTAGCCTCTCTTAAAAATAAGTTGTGTAAACAAAACAAGAAAAATCCCGGTGGTAACTGGCTCAACAAGAGATCTATTGGCTTTTATCCCTGTGGAGACTGTAACATGTGCGAGTTTGTTGACCCTAATCATCTCCAATTCAAAGGAAAGAAAAGCAGAATTTTCAACATCAGAACACACATGAATTGCAACACCACCTTTACAATTTATATGGTAACCTGTACCTGCAAACTGACATATGTTGGTAGTACCAAAAGAGAAACCAAACTTCGACTACAGGAACATGTAAGAGGGATCATCAATCGGGATCCCAAGCAACCTCTGACGAAACACTTTTTACAGGTTCACAATGGCAAACTGGAGATGACCTTTTCATGTATTGACTGCATCACTGCACTAGAACCTGGGAAAACGAAAATCCAATCCCTAAGACAACGGGAGGCTATGTGGATTAATAAACTTAACAGCATTCAATATGGTTTGAACGAAGATCACGAATTACACAGCTATTTTAGCAATGAAAATCTTAAATAAATGAATAGCACACTCACTTCTACCATCCATATGCCATATTAATGTGCTACATGATTTCACAATCAACAGTATATAGACTATACCATTTTTTTCAAGAAATGCCCAGTTTCATTTCTTAGTTAATATACAGTATTTTTTCTCAGGCTCTTGATAGCCTCTACGTGTTAGTTCATGTTCGTTATAACATCGCTTTTATTGTGGTGTATACGCTCAAGTTGTTCGGTGTAAATCCTACTCATGTGACCCATTAGGGTTCAGCAAAGTTTTAACACCAGGCGATTCTGTCAACATTTGTCTATAGCCCATTTGCACAATATAGCGCTCACGTGACTTTTTTGGCATCCCCTGTATTCTGCCAACCGCAATCCATCTCATATTTTACTTTTGTCCTCACCCACCTACTTCAGGGATCAATTCCTTGAATTACTATGTGAGATTCTTCAATATTCTTATTCTGGATTTCCTGACCGAGTCCGGTATATTTCCTGTCCCGGCACTTACGCCACGAGGATTGGCTTTGAGCCCGTTCACGTGGTTTATTCGCGACCCAACCAGTACATCAGGCGACTCGTTCAACATTTGCCTCTAGCCTATTGGCCATAACAGCGCTCACGTGACTCTTTTGGCGCATTTTGTGTATTTCGACAATTGCAAATTAAATTTAAATTTATATTTCATTCCTGCCTTCATCCACCGACCCATCAGCTTTAAGACAGTTATGATTACCACTCGCCAGTCATTACCAACACTTTGCATTTGTCCTTTAGTAGTTTCGTTTATTGGTTTACCTTTTGGCCTATTTCCTGTTTTCACATTCACGCCACAATGATTGGCTATGACCCCGATCACGTGACCTATACATCATCCAATCAAGATCTTTCTGCATTTAAAACACACACCCGCGTCTTGTCTAGTCCACTTCCGCCGGGTTCTCCGGCGTTCTTGTTCCCTGATGTGAAGACTCGCTCAGCAAACAACCAGGTATGTCGACCACCCAGGACTCGTCTCCCCCGTATTCGTGCAGCATTCTGCAGCAATTCTAGTATTACAGGCTACTGCATTTTTATTCGCTTTCATGAGTTTTTGCGTATGCTCTGCACCGCACTTTTACCTTCGTGCTCCTGGCTTAAAGCCTTTCATGTTACAGCAATCGGGTTACTTTTCTTAACGCTTAAAACACGTTCACTTTGTGCACTAGTTACCTCGATGGTATACTTTTTCCAATGCACCAGACATCCAGTGACCTATGTGACTTGCCATATATATTTATATTCATACTAATAACGTTTCTGGGCATTTTTCTAATTGAGCAGATGTGATATATTCTGCCTTTCTTCCTTCTATAGGACAACAACTTAACACATCATGGGCTCAAGCAGACACGCCATAACACAGGTAATAAAACACGAATAATAATAAATAAATAAAACACGAATAAATTAGCCTATCCAAAGCAAATTAAGGTTTATAATTTAGAAGGTTTGATTTTATTAAAATGTCTAAACACAAAACGATCATTTAGTGCATAAACTCTAGTTCAGTAAAAAACCAGTTCTGTGTGTTTTAAGCGTAATATTTGTGATCAGGCATTTAGGAACCTGTTGAATGAACCTGTATACAACAGATTTTAGAAATGTCTGACTGTAGAAGACTATCTGATTGCATGGTTGTAGCACTTGAAAAATAGTCTGATGTATCAAAAACAGAATGTTCATTTTGAAACACCCAAACAGTTGAATGAACCTGGGCATATGATCATGAAACATAACCAATGAAAGCCACCTGGTATTATATGCGAAATGTATGTATATTTTTTCATCCACTAAGTATCCAATTATTGTTCATCACCCATGGATATATTGTGAACAATCTTTTTTGGGGATAATGTATTTTAATGGAGATATTGTATTGTTTCATTTTTTCTTAGATGTGTTCTCTTTCATTTTGCCCTTGAGGAGCCACTCTGTGGCGAAACGCGCGTCGGGCATATGATCATGAACCATAATCAATGAAAGCCACTTGGCATTATACGTGAAACATCCAATAATAAATACAACGTTTGAAAAAATTTTAACCATGTGTGGACAATTGGACTCATTAATGGTCTAGCATTGTGCACAGTACACAAACACTGAACCTTTGGAGTACTGGCGCTGCTTAAACCCTGTGGATTCAATATTTTACCTGGCACGTCGCCAGGTTTCTTCTAGCGGCAGCCACTTGACACAATTATTCTTCAAAGCGCCGAGTGAACGGTCGACGGAGCCAATTTGTCTAAAGTTATATTTCCAACCGGACACCAGGCAGCTCAGAAACACTTAAATCATCCTAGTCACCTGACTATTGAGAACATTTTTATTCAAATTAAGACGCTAACAATTAGTCCACCAACATGGATTATAAAAAAGACAGAATGGAAAAAGCAAGAGAAATTTTCTCAGGCAATACAAATCCAAACGATGTCAATAATTACAACATCAAACCCCTGACACCAAGTCAACTGTTTTCTCAACTTGAACGTACAATTAAGAGAGAAATCTCCAAATGGTGGGAAGTATCATCATTACAAAACTACATTGAACACGAAATGATCCCACGGGGTCTACGAGACATGATTTTCCCCTCGGCAGAAAGTTTGACTTTTGAATGGGCCCAAAAATGGGAAAAAAACTCAACAGATAGCTCCATGAATAAAATGAAAATGCTAATAGAGCTCAATGTGGAACTAAGACAGGAAGCAGAGAACAAAATCACAGAAATTATTCAGCAGATCAAGGATATGAAACTAGGACAGGATTTACTAGATTTTAACTACAAAGAGCTGGAAAGACGGATTAATCTGTTTGAAACAGATATACAGAATAGAAAACAAACCCAATTTCTACGTGATCAACAAGACTACAAATTAGGGAGGATCTACACATTTCATAAAAAATATGATAAAGTGGGAGGACTACCCAAAAACCAACTACCAATAACACCAGAGGACAAAATTATTCAGAGTGAATCAGAGATATCAGACACGGATAGCCTGGCAAGTGGATGCTCAGAAACAGGCAGC
>JAVSBW010210889.1:0-12094 GCA_033118305.1 Desmognathus campi
GGCGGGGAGGACAGGCAGTCTGAATTAGACCTCCAACTGCACTCAACGACTAATCCTTTTACACTTAATTTTATACCAACAAAACCACCATTGGTTTTGGAGATTCACAAGCCGTCAGCTAGTGAATCTCATGTTCCATTTTTTGCCCACGGAAAGGATGGGTGTCACAGTTTGAAGCACCATCTGTGATTTGGGAACTTCAGGGGCATGGTGGTACTTCCTCTGGGTCTCCTACTTGGTTTGTCCCCGGAGGTTATATTAGTGGGAGGATACTTGGTTGGACAAGGAGTCGGTGTCTCTAACTTGTAGCCCTTGGCACATAGGTGGTGAGGGGGGAGCCAAAGGCACCACCCAGTTGGCCGGTTCTTGCGGCACCACTGTAGGATATGTCAGAACTATTTTGGGTGGCCTGTGGTCAAACCGTTAGCAGTTGGCAGAGATCTTAGATACAGATACGCAGATGCAGAAACCCAGAGAGACTTAGTAAGAAAATCATGTGCTCTTATAAGGCACCTTTATTGCGGTAGCAAAAGGGGATACAAACAAGGATACACAATCACAAACCACACCAATGTACATTAGCAACAATGACGGGCAGCACAATGACTACTCTCGGGATGTATAGGAGATCTGTTGGTTGCCCTACGGCAGCTATTGCTAGTGTCTGTGTGTGTTGTCGGACTCGCCTAGTTATAAGCCTCCATCTTGCTCACGTCCGGTCCCGCGCGGACCCGGGGCCGGCTCGCCCGGCAGTCCTGCCTGGGTCCGGTCTGGTCGGGTATGGTCAGGTCTGGCTCGGTCACCACGGTTGGGGTGACAGGGACCCTCTGGAATATCGGGCGCAGAGTACACGTCCCTGCACCTGCCCGAGGACGACCCAGCGCAGCCTTAGGGGGGCTGGTCGGGGCACTAACTTATCACTGCTAATAGGCATGTCAGGGGTGAGTTACCAGTTTGCCCTGGGGTCAGCCCAACCTGTTTCACTGTCGTCTGCCTCGTTGGATTGGGGTGCCTCGTCCGTCGGTCTGGCAGTGATGTAGGAAGAGCCGCAGCAGGTGAGAGAGAGAGCCTCCTCCTTTGTCAGGGTGCCCTGGTTATAGACTTCGGTGCACTACTTGCAACATTGGGATCACGAGGGGTTCTTGGTCATGGAATTTTCCCAAGGGTGCTCAGGAGGAAAATTACCAGAGTGGGCACAGAAGCTGTTGCTCCATCGCCCTTCGTCTTGATTGGTGGACAATCAAGCCGCCTCTCACTCGCTCCGCTCGGAAGGAGATAGCGGAAATATGCACGCCCGAAGGTTGCAACAATCACCAAAGTCCGGTTTCCATAGCCACTGTATTTTCTGCATGAGCGTCAGATTTGTTATGGGTTAGTGTTACATTAGTGCTAACGCGCGCCCGCTGTTAGTCGGCAGAGTGCTCATGACAGTTTTTGGTACAGTGACATGGTTCCAAGATGGCGTCTGTGTTGCTCGGGTGGGGTATAGGCCTCACAATTCCACACCCCCTTTTTCGGCATGGGCGAAATAGGTGAGTTTTGCACATGGCAAATTAGTAGTTGGAAACTTTTTGCTGGTATTATGCCGTGGCGGGCTCATTTGATCTGACAAGATCCCCCATTGGTCACCTTGGCCAGGAGACTGGTCTTGTGTGAGTAAACACCTGCAAGGATAACAGCGAGGAGCAGTGGAGCAACAGCTTCTGTGCCCATCCTGGTAATTTTCCTCCTGAGCACCCTAGGGTAAATTCCATGTCCAAGAACCCCTCGTGATCCCAATGTTGCATGTAGGGCACCGAGGTCTATAACCAGGGCACCCTGACAAAGGAGGGGGCTCTGTCTCTTACCCGCTGCGACTCTTCCTACATCACTCCCAGACCGACGGACAAGGCTCCCCCGCTCCAACGAAGCAGACGACAGCGAGACAGGTTGGGCTGACCCCAGGGCAGACTGGGAGCTCACCCCTGACACACCTGTCAGAGGTGATAAGTTAGTGCCCCGACCAGTGCCCCGAAGGCTGCGCTGGGTCGTCCTCGGGCAGGTGCACGGACGTGTACCCTACGCCCGATATTCCAGTGGGTCCCTGCTACCCCAACCGTGTTGACTTGACCAGGACTGACCAGACCCGACCAGACCAGACCCAGGCAGGACAGCCAGGCGAGCCGGCCCCGTGTCCGCACGGGACCTAGCGTGAGAAAGACAGAGGCCTATATCTAGGTGAGGCCGACAACACACACAGACACTAGCGATAGCTGCCATAGGGCAACCAACAGATCTCCAATACACCCCGAGTGTAGTCACTGTGCTGCCCGTCATTGCTGCTAATTTACATAGGTGTGGTTTGTGATTGTGTATCCTTGTTTGTATCCCCTTTAGCTACCGCAATAAAGGTGCCGTATAAGAGCACATCATTTTCTAACCAAGTCTCTCTGGGTTTCTGCTTCCATGTATCTGTATCGAAAATCTCTGCCAACTGTTAACGGTACAACCACAGACCACCCAGAATAGTTCAGATCCAAAACCAAAACCACTTTCCCTACACCCCCCCCTCCCCCCCCCCAACCCCGCACAGACACCCCCACCATCATAGTCAATGTCTGATACACAACATTTTTTGCCTGAAACAATTCCCACATATGTAATTTTCGACTGACGGTGCACCCATATTTTATCCAAAATGGTCCTCTCGAAAGAAGCCTCACTAGCCACTTTTCGTCCATTACTTTTGCCGACTTGAGCCATTCAAAATGATTTTTAAAGATCTTATCCCGCTCCCGAATGAATGTTTGCATTCAATGGGGGTATCCGTGTTCGTGTGCCAACTCCACAACCCAACCCTCCCTTAAAAGTGGCCCGAAGGAAGTAAAAGATGACAGAAATGGTCCGCTGGTACGGTTGTGTCGCTCGAGCTAACTCACAAGGCCACAGTCCAGGAAGGCGAGGGTGACAGGAAGTCGTTCCGGCACACTGTAAATTTTGCCAAGCAAAATCCACTCTCCGGGAAGAAGCAAAATGATAGAAGCAGTGCAGACTGAAATCAAGCAAGTTTAAACAACCAGTGTCAGTTGGCACGCTGCACATGGGACCCTGAATAACATGGTTTAAGATAGAAAGTGCTGAGGGCTTATTTACGTCAGCTGTAAAAAATAAATACACACAATGGCTTTCTTGAAGTGTCTTGTGAAAACATCTGCTCATAGACCTCAGTCACAGGTGTCTCAGTGGCTCATTAACTCTTCACCAAGCTATATCGCACTGTACAGTCAGCTTCCCCTTTTTATTTGCAGTGACGACCCATGCTTTATTGTGTAGTCCAGGCAAATTCAAACTTCCTTTTTCCCCATAACTGCACAAGGTTTCCCTGCCACGTTCTGTGACGCGTACTTACTAACTTGACATGTATCTCTGCTATGCTACGAACTTCCCAGGCACCACATGTCCTAGGGATACCACAAAATTAGTACATTTTCATATTATCTTCCCACACAAATATAACACAGGGATAAACTCTGTTAAAGGACACGTATCCCCTGTAGCGCTGCACTGCCTGTGGTCACCACAGAGATGTATTGTCTCTCACCACAGCTGTGTAATACAAGCCTGCACACTTTTCAGGCACACCACACTGACATCTATTTTAATGTTGATAATCCAAAGAGATAAAAGAAACACTGTAGCATTAAATGCATATATACATATATTTTCTCATTGAGAATAGTTCATTGGCTCCAGAGAGCGAGCACTCGGGCCTTCACTGCGAGCCCAGTCACGGGACACCTCAGCCACAACCACAAACACACACGCAAGCCTCAATCAATGCGGGTAGATGGCTCTGCCTAAATGCTTTCCTATTGCGCCTGTGGTGAAGGATGTTGGCAGGGCTGCAGTCTTGTGTACGCCACAGAGAGTCACCACCGCAGCCAAAGTCTTTGCCTCTCTTCTTCGATTACGTCAGGGTCACCAAAATGTAATCTGATTCTGAAAATCACTTATCTCAGAAGGCTCTGAAAATGAATGAATCAAATACGATGTCTGTGACAGAGCCCCTCGTACCAAGCGCAACAATACCAGAAGAAGCTTGTGGGGCATCTCCCATGCCCTTACATGCCCCGGACGTGGGTGCTACAGAGATGGACTGGTGGCTTGTCCCAGACGGAAGCCATACCGGGCTCCACTGTGGCGCAGAGAATGTCCGATTACTACATGACATGGACAACCAGCCAGGGGAATCGCAGCATCTGCTTCTGCGCCTCTGTCAGGAGCAAGCCATGTGATTTTCCAGCGCTTCAGCACGCCCAGGGTCTTGGAAGAAAAACCAACGAGACGGTCTCCTCCCTGTTCAAGGCCACACCCGTGTACTCCCACACCCAGACCGTACCCCTTCCAGTTAGCTTCAGATTAGCCAGACAGGTCCACACCTACAGGAGCTTAGAGCAAGAACCCGCCTAAGTGGGAGTAAGAGGCTAGAGTGAGAATATTAAGCCATCCTCTTTTCCCTTTTAAGGAAAACACGAAGAAGAGAAGGGAGGAAAGAATAACGAGTCACAACGGGAAGAGAGCAGTTCACGCTGGAAGGAGAGGAAGAGAGCCAGCCCTAAAAAAAAGTGAGAGAGCCAACCGAGTGGAGGGTGGGGAGAGAGTGGGGCATGCTCGGAGGAGAAAAAACGAGCCTGAACTAAGAGAAGGAAGACACTACAATCTGAAAGGGCAAAAAGCAGTATCTGACCTGAGACAGATCCACTAGCAACCGCTAAACACTTCAAAGTAGTCAAAGGACCGGCAAGCTAATTTCAGGTTCTCCTGAAGGAGAGTGGAAGAAAGTTCCCTATGGAAAACCCAACTGAAAGTACCTGCTAAAGAAATTGTTTTCCTTTTTGAGAGGGGGCACCTCTAAGGTGACTTGAAGAACAGCTCACCAACTTTCATTTTGCATTCAGGTCGGTATTGAACTATACACCTGAGAGTGGACTATTTCCTTTTACGGGCCAGAACCTGCGACAGGTTTTTTTTTTGTTGTTGTTTGATTTTTCTTTAACCCTCTAAATAAAGCTACTTGAAAAGTCTTAAGATCACGACCCTGGCTGGTTTGTTTGCTACAATGTAAAAATTCAAATATAATTTATTGGTCAAACAAACGGCGGGGAGGACAGGCAGTCTGAATTAGACCTCCAACTGCACTCAACGACTAATCCTTTTACACTTAATTTTATACCTCCAAAACCACCATTGGTTTTGGAGATTCACAAGCCGTCAGCTAGTGAATCTCGTGTTCCATTTATTGCCCTCGAAAAGGATGGGTGTCACAGTTTGAAGCACCATGGGCATGGTGGAACTTCCTGGGCATGGTGGTACTTGCTCTGGGTCTCCTACTTGGTTTGTCCCCGGAGGTTATATTAGGGGGAGGATACTTGGTTGGAGATACTTGGTTGGACAAGGAGTCAGTGTCTCTACTTGTAGCCCTTGGCACATAGATGGTGAGGGGGGAGCCGAAGGCACCACCCAGTTGGCCGGTTCTTGTGTCACCACTATGGGATATGTCAGAACTATTCTGGGTGGCCTGTGGACATACCGTTAGCAGTTGGCAGAGATCTTAGATACAGATACGCAGATGCATAAACCCAGAAAGACTTACTTAGAAAATGATGTGCTCGTATACGGCACCTTCATTGCGGTAGTCAAAGGGGATACAAACAAGAATACACAATCACAAAACCACACCTAGATACATTAGCAGCAATGACGGGCAGCACAATGACTAGTCTCGGGGTGTATAGGAGATCTGTTGGTTGCCCTATGGCAGCTATTGCTAGTGTCTGTGTGTGTTGTCGGACTCACCTAGTTATAGGCCTCTATCTTGCTCACACTAGTCCCATGCGGACCTGGGGCCGGCTCGCCCGGCGGTCCTGCCTGTGTCTGGTCTGGTCGGGTAAGGTCAGGTCTGGCTCAGTCACCACGGTTGGGGTGACAGGGACCCACTGGAATATCGGGCTCAGAGTACAGGTCCGTGCACCTGCCCGAGGTTGACCCAGCGCAGCCTGCGGGGCACTGGTCAGGGCACTAACTTATCACCGCTAATAGGCATGTCAGGGGTGAGTTCCCAGTTTGCCCTGGGGTCAGCCCAACCTGTCTCACTGTCGTCTGCCTCGTTGGATTGGGGTGCCTCGTCCGTCGGTCTGGGAGTGATGTAGAAAGAGCCGCAGCGGGTGAGAGAGAGAGCCTCTTCCTTTGTCAGAGTGCCCTGGTTGTAGACTTCGGTGCACTACTTGCAACTTTGGTATCACGAGGGGTTCTTGGTCATGGAATTTTCCCTAGGGTGCTCAGGAGGAAAATTACCAGGGTGGACACAGAAGCTGTTGCTCCATCGCCCTTCGTTCTGATTGGTGGACAAGTCAGCCACCTCTCACTCGCTTCCCTCGGAAGGAGATAGCGGAAATATGCACACCCAAAGGTTGCAACAATCACCGAAGTCCGGGTTCCATAGCCACTGTATTTTCTGCATGAGCATTAGATTTGTTATGGGTTAGTGTTACAGTAGTGCTAGCGCGCGCCCGCTGTTAGTCGGCAGAACGCTCATGACAGTTTTTGGTACAGTGACATGGTTCCAAGATGGCGTCTGTGTTGCTCGGGTGGGGTATAGGTCTCAAAATCCTCCCCTCCCCCTTTTCGGCATGGGCGAAATAGGTGAGTTTTGCACATGGCAAATTAGTAATTGGAAACTTTTTGCTTGTATTATGCCATGGCGGGCTCATTTGCTCCGACAAGATACCCCCTTAATCACCTTGGCCAGGAGACTGGTCTTGTGTGAGTAAACAACTGCATGGATAACAGCGCAGAGCAGTGGAGCAACAGCTTCTGTGCCCATCCTGGTAATTTTCCTCCTGAGCACCCTAGGGAAAATTCCACGACCAAGAACCCCTCGTGATCCCGATGTTGCGAGAAGGGCACCAAAGTCTATAACCAGCACACCCTGACAAAGGAGGGGGCTCTCTCTCTTACTTGTTGCGACTCTTCCTACATCACTCCCAGACCGACGAACGAGGCACCCCGCTCCAACGAGGCAGACGGTAGCGAGACAGGTTGGGCTGACCCCAGGGCAGACTGGGAGCTCACACCTGACACGCCTGTCAGCAGCGATAAGTTAGAGCCGCAACCAGTGCCCCGAAGGCTGCGCTGGGTCGTCCTCGGGCAAGTGCACGGACGTGTGCCCTGTGCCCGATATTCCAGTGGGTCCCTGCCACTCCAACCGTGGTGACTGGACCAGACCTGACCAGACCCGAACAGACCAGACCAGGCAGGACCACCGGGCGAGCCGGCCCCGGGTCCACGCGGGACCTAGCGTGAGCAAAACAGAGGCCTATAACTAGGTGAGTCCAACAACACACACAGACACTAGCGATAGCTGCCATAGGGCAACCAACAGATCTCCAATACACCCCGAGAGTAGTCATTGTGCTGCCCGTCATTGCTGCTAATGTACATAGGTGTGTGTCACACATAGGCAGGCTTACCTCTGCGTCCAAGCGTAGCTGACGTGTGTGCGAGACGCCGCCCACAGTAATCTGTACAAGAATTACCGTTGGCGGCGAAACGCCAATCTCTCTGGGAAAACCTGGATAGGAAGAAAAACCCAGAGTGGTACAAAACGTGCCCAGTAAGGGAGACAACTTGACAGAGAGGCAGCTAAGGGACTGCAACCTTGGGAACTAGCAAGGCAAGGAACTAGACTACGTCTAAAGGAAGGACTAATAGCCAGGAACCTAAGGATAGCTATGCTGAACTGTCCTAGTAAGAATACGAACCATAAAAACACGTTTGTACCTGAAGATGTTGAAGATAGGACAAGAGGAAAACACAAGGGATAATGTAGTTAGGGAAGGAGGAAATTAGTGTCTACGTCTTTCCCGTTTACTTGTCTGTCTGGTGCAGGAGAGATAGACACGCCCACGTAAACGTTGTCCGTGAAAGGTAGAGACAATGCGGGTAGACACGAGGGCGTATGGACCGCAACGAGTGACTGCATGGAAGACGGCAATAGAGCCCCGTGTTCGGCGGTAGAGAAAACGGGAGAACACTAGGAAACGAAGCTGCACTAGATTTCCAAATGCAGTAACACGCAAAGCACCTGCGAACAGAAAGGAGGAGCGAGCAAACAAGAACCGGAACAAACGCGTACAAAGACGCAAGCGAGGACACATAGAGCACAAGTCTAGAGAGCAGACTTGTGAATACTCACACAACCGTATACCAATACGGTTAGGACGGCGAATGGGGAAATAACTCTTGAAGGAAGGCGAAGGGCAAGGCAGGTAACCGACTTGATAATCCGCGCCGGTCACTGTGCAAACAGGAACTAAGTAGTGCCTATGCCGGTGCGCGCGCGTTGTGATTGGCTACTGCCACGCGCTGTGATTGGTTGACCGTCCCTGTAGACTGATTGGGCCATACAAGATGTGAATGAGAATAGGATCGGAGGACGGCCATCTTGGAGAGATGCCAAATGTGTGTTGTGGCCACCCTAATCAACCCCAAGACGCGCGAACGTCGTCGGAGGACGACAGTGTGGTTTGAGATTGTGTATCCTTGTTTGTATCCCCTTTAGCTACCGCAATAAAGGTGCCATATAAGAGCACATCATTTTCTAACTAAGTGTCTCTGAGTTTCTGCGTCCATATATCTGTATCTAACATCTCTGCCAACTACTAACGGTACGACCACAGACAACCCAGAATAGTTCTGACACATTTAAAGTCACTTCACCTACCCCCTCACCCCCACTGTCACACTAAGGCATGCTTACCTCTGACTTCCAGGTGTAGCTGAAGTGTGTGCGAAGAGCCGCCCACTGCAACCGTGTTACACGGGTTACAGATGGCGGCAAAACGCCGTTCTCTGGGAAAACCTGTGAGGGGAAAAACCCAGAGTGGTACAAGTGTGACCAGTAAGGGATACAACTGAGAGACAAGGGAGAACCCTTGGGGACTGCAACCTAGGACCTGCCAGTACAAGGGCATAGACTAACACTAAAGGGAGGACTGAGAATCCAGGAACCTAAGGAGGACTATGGTAAACTGTCCTAGTTGCAGGGAAAAATGCAATTCAACAAAAAATACACACTTGTACCAGTAGAACAGAAGAGACAAGAACATCAAAGGATAGAACTTGAGAATAGCGGCTAATAGAATGATTACAGGCGACGTCTAAAACACGTGTTACTAATTCTGAGTGACACACTAAGAATGGAACCTGAAAAGCGCTTTGAAACACAGTTGATAAAGACACTAATGAAAACACTGGAAAAGCGTCTGGAAGATAACGAGACAGAAATGCTGTTGAGAACGCTAGAGAGGCGTTTGAGACAAAGCAAACAAGACGTGGTATGAAAGGCACGGGAAGACCGTTTGGTCTTGTACCGCCAATGAGCGCTAAGGATAGTGCCTACAAGGCACCAGAATTTAATACGGATATATAGCGCCAGGAGTCTTGAGGAAAAGCACATAGAATATACTGAAGCGCCAGGTGTACAAGGAAACAAGGAACAGGATACTCACGAAAGAAAACAAACGACCGCCGAGTGGACGTTGGCTGCACACGTCTCTCTAAGACAACAGCCTACAACGACTGAGAGATAGAATTGCGCAAACCCTTAACTGGAGTACGATAACTGGAAAGACCAAGCTAGAACACGAAAACTGGAAGAGGAAACAGGGGATTCGAAAGAGCGAGAGCGGGGAACAAGTATAACCGGCTCGTTGATACGCGCCGGTAGACTGAATCCGAAATAGCTAAATAGTAACTGAATGTTAGCAGCCTCCTCTGTGATTGTCTAGAGGACGTTCTTCTCTGATTGGGTGAAGAGTTGTTTCTGTAAGAGAAACGGGTGCGGCTATCTTGTAGAGTTGTTTGGAGCGTAACAAGGCCACCTTATAGGTGCCCAGAAGTCGCGAATGTCGTCGGAGGACGACACCCACCATCATTGCCAATGTCTGATACACAAAATTTGTTGTCCTGAAACAATTCCCACATATTCAAGAGCAAGCCTATTTCTCAATCTTTTGCCTGTAATTTTCGACCCAAAGGTGCACCCGTATTTTATCCAAAATGGTCCTCTCGAAAGAACCCTCTGAAAAAAGGGGCACCTCAGACATGATAAGGTGAGTCCGGTTTATTGGACCTCAACATATCAACTGCCAACTGTCAACTGTCACTTGCTCTCTTAGAACACCCTGAGCATCCTGGGAATAGAACCTTCACATATCAAGATTCCACAGTACTAAACCAGAACCTAAAGACATAGTTCCAAGCTAAGAATATGTATATACAAAACTACTTCCTTCCCCACTTTACAAATCCCCACCTTACAAACACTTACAACTGTAACAACTACATTGACCTGTTTTACTCTTAACGATAAAGTACATAATCCTTGAATATATTTGGTGGTTTAACAGATCTTCTTTCTGGACAGATTTCCTTGGACAAATCCAATGGCTGCTCCACAGCCTACTGAGACTCTTCTTCAGTAAATGATCTGTCTGGAACTGCCTCTCTTCCAGATCCACCTTCTCTTGACTCCTCTGCCACGGTCGTTCCGACTCCTTTTCCCGGTTCCAAAACATTTAATTCATGGTTCAACAAAGATGCATACCTTCCATATTTATTATCTTGTCGCATCTCCTGATTCCTACTTCTCACAACTTCATTTCTATTTCATATTTTTCCATCACTCAACCTCATTGCGCCCCTTAACACTTTCTTCACCCGCATAGCTCCAAAATATTTTGACTCCCCTTTCCTTACCAATTCAGAAGGTTTCCTAATCTTTACCCAGTCTCCTTCCGAAACTTGCACTCATTTACACTTCCTACTCACATCAACATAATTTTTATAGGTTTCTTGTCTTCTTTGTACAATCAAATCCATACCATCCACACAACCAGTGTGACTTTAAGATAATTATTTTGGCCAGAACTCTAACCCCGGTTTCCTACCTCTCATCATGTAAAATGGTGTCAGTCCTGTCACTGAGTGCGGAGTTTTTCAATAACTCCACAATGTTCTTTCAATACTCTCGCTTCAATTCAACCCATTACACTTTGCTAACTGCACATAATTTACGGGTTATTATCAGTGTGTTGAGTAACTCTCATGCTGCTGGGCCGGATGGGATACCAGGCTGCATCATTAAGCAAAATGGTGACAGTTGGATACCCCTATTATTGGCTCTGTATAACACGATACTAATATCTGGTGAAATCCCGTGCTCATGGAGAGGATCTATCCTCATACCAATCTATAAAAAAGGCCTTCGGGAATCCCCTGCCTCTTATAGAATGTTAGCCCTATCTGACACAACAGGAAAAATCTTTGCCAACTATTGGATGAGTGGGTACGTGAGCATAATATTCTACCTAATACACAGGCGGGATTCCAAAGGGGTTTGAGCACTATGCATCAGTGTTTCCTTCTGACATTATTGGCTACTAAATACCTGGCAAAAGGCTTAAAACTGTATGTGTGCTACGTTGATCTAAGTGGGGCATTTGATTCTATAATTAGAGAGAAATTGTGGGTCAAGCTGCTGACATTAGGGGTCCCTAAGGCCCTGCTATATTTGGTGAGAGAACTTTACACGCAAACATGGTCATGAGTGAGATTTTCACCTGAAAATGACTTAACTGATGATATTTCTATTGGTAAGGGAGTGCGGCAGGGGTGTGTTTTGGCACCCCTGCTTTATAACATCTTTGTGAGCGATCTTAATAAAGCATTAACGATCAGAGACACAGTATCACCAAAAGTGGGGGGTGAGGTTGTTAGTAACCTCTCTTATGCAGATGATACCGTCTTGGTGGACCTCTTACCTGGGGGACTCCAGAAAAAAGTTAGTGCTTTTGCTGATTATTGTGAACAAAATGGATTGCATATAAATGCTCTGAAGACTAAAACCATGACATTTTCAAAGCGGCCAAGTAGTACATGCATTTGTTGTATTGGGAATGTAAAAATTGAGCACGTAAATGAGTATAAATATCTAGGACTCACATTTACCCACAAATTAGCTTGGAAAGAACATCATAAAACAATAATAAGCAAA
>JAVSBW010232981.1:0-11989 GCA_033118305.1 Desmognathus campi
GTACAGATGGAAACGATTTTTATTTCTATCTGCATTTATTTATAAATATTGAAAAAAATGGTAATGCTGGTCTTTTTTAACTGTCTTTTCATGCTAAAAAGCAAGCCTTCAAATCCAAAGTGTGTGTAGCTTGACAGCATGAAAAGTTAAAAATGGTAAGTTTCTTCTGGAAATCTGGGGCTTTCTGACATGTCAGCTAATTCAAAGAAATGAACGTGTATGTTTGTTGAAGGCGTTGGGCCTGCCACGGTCCTTCAGCCCGAGCGGCATCGACGAGAAACGGCTCTCCGCCGACGCAGGAGGCCGGGAGCGTTCTGCCGCGAGTGACGCTGACGCGAGCGTGTACACGTGCGCGCGCGCGCGTGTGCACGAGTAGACGCCTCGGCTTCTGTCAGGGAAGAAGCGCGACGACGTGTAGCGTGCTACATTGTGTCTCCCTCACTGAATCCTTGACTGAGGGAATTACAGGCTATTGTGTGGGCAGAAAAGGCCCTTGTTTGCTGTTAGTTTGCTGGGTCAGGTAGGATTTCTGACAAACAAGACATTTTAGGAGAATTAAGAAATAATTAAATATTGGTAATACTTTCCTCTGAAGTGTAATTATAATTAAAAAGCTGCTTGCACCTTTATTCATTATTTTGATTTATGCTATTTCAGGGCAAGCATGACAGACTCTTCATCGGATGCCTCAGCTACTTTTGTTGAGGAAGAGGAGTATACAGACGCCAGGTCTGATAACAATAATTATGAGGAAGAAGAGGAGAATGATGAGGAGGTAAATGCCTATTATGAAAGGCATTTTAACAGGGTGTTGGGTTCTTCAATAGAAAAAACAGTGGCTAAAGCTGTTGCACCCATTCTTTCTTCTATTGACATCATGGCTAAACATTTAAACGAAAAAGACGTGTCTTCCAAGGCTAAAAAAGCCACACGGAAAAGGAAACACGTGGAACAAGATGTAAATTCAAGCAAGTCTGGACAAATTCAGACTTCGACATCTGAATCCTTAAAATCTAAATTAGCTAAATGTTTTGAGGCACAAGCCGCAAAGAATAGAATATCTTTAAAAGTTAAAAAAGACAAGGCATCGGACAAATCCGGCCTTTTTAAAAATAAAAAAGCCATGGATGTTATTTATTCTTCAATTTCCTCAAGCTCTGACTCTGAATCAGAATCTGATGGGGACGAACTACCAAGTCCCAAAAAGCTAAAGAGGTCAAATAAAAAAGACCCGCTTGATGTCGCTAAAGACATAGAATTACCGGAGGATGCCTTCACTCCGGAAGATATACAACATCCCAGATCTTCAGACTGGTATCCATCAAAAACGGTGACTAATTACCTGGATGCCAGAATTAGGAAGCCCCTGGACAAGGAGGCCCGTAATAAAATGAGGTCAGAATGCCCCAGACCCATTACTAATTATAAGATCTCTGACACGCCAGAAGTAGATCCCAAAATTATAACCTTTGCAGGTAAATTTTCAAGGGATGTAAAAAGAGGGATAGACAGAGCCTGGAAAGGCTGTCAGGATAGGCTTCTGGATGTAGTGGGACCATTAGCCAAAATACTGGAACTGGCAAACAACGCCAAGGAGTCAGGGGAATCCATCGACCCTCATGTGCTATCTGGTTGGGCACAACGAGCAATCTGCTTTGTAGGCAACGCGAATTGCTCTCTCTCAGTTGAGAGAAGGAAAAGCATTTTATTAAAAATAAACCCCAGACTAGGGGAATTGGCAATGACTGAACCTGGAAGTTCAGCAGAGGGTCTTTTATTCGGTAGCGAATTCGTGAAAGAAATGGCCCAATACGTACAGGCTTTTCAGTCTCTAGAAAAATCTAAAAGCTCCATGCACAAACTATTTCCCCAAAAGATTTTTGACACGGCCACCAGAGGAAGGGGACGCTCAGGTGGCCGCGCCTTTCCACAAAGTTCCCGAGGACAGGGCAGGGGATATAGTCAATTCAATCAGAGAGGACACAGCCCTTTCTACCCGTCAAGATCGCGTTTTCAACGCAACAGAGGAGGCAGAGGAGCTAATCGACAACCTGCAAACACAGGTGAGTGTAACACCCATATCCCCGTTATTGGTGGGGGGCAGACTAAAATTCCATCTAGCGCAATGGCAGTTAATATCAAGCGATTGTTGGGTATTACATGTGATTCAGGGTTTAAGGCTAGAATTCACACTTCGGCCACCCATACAAAGTCAGATACCTTTACCATTCCAATTCACACAAGAGCAAAATGCAATAATGCAAGACGAACTTGTAGAATTGCGAAACAAAAAGGCTATTGTTCCGGCTCGACAGAGAGGCTTTGTAAGCAACATTTTCCTGGTTCAGAACAAAACAAAGCTGCGGACGGTTATCAATCTAAAGCAGGTCAATCAGTACCTGGTTTATCATCATTTCAAGATGGAGGGTATTCATCTGTTAAGGGATATTCTAAGACTAGACGATTGGATGATACGTCTAGACCTGCAGGACGCTTATTTAGTAGTCCCGATTCATGCGGACCATCAGAAATTCCTACAGTTCATGTGGAACGAGGAAATATGGCAATTTACATGTCTCCCTTTCGGCCTAGCATCAGCCCCTTGGGCATTCACGAAGATACTAAAACCAGTAACAGGAATATTAAGAGAAAGAGGCGTGAGAATGATAATATACATCGACGATATCCTCATAATGGCACAAGACCCGCAAATTCTATTATTACACAAGGATTGGACAATTTCTCTACTTCAAAATCTAGGATTTCTGATAAATTGGAAAAAATCGATGCTAATACCATCTCAAACAATCGACTTTTTGGGTTTCACAATTCGGACGAAAGAAGCCATTCTACAGTTACCTCTCAAGAAAGTATCCACAATTCGGAAAGAATTGGCGTGGGTACTTCGAAAAGGAACAATTTCGGTCAGACAACTAGCAAGGATCATAGGTCTGCTCTCATCCTCAATACAAGCAATCTTCCCGGGTCCACTTCATTACAGGGCATTACAACGCCTGAAGATAGCTCAATTAAGAGCGGGTCGGACGTACTCACAAATGGTGTCTTTGGACCAGGATTCCAAATGGGAAATTCAGTGGTGGATTCAGCACATCTCAGCTTGGAACGGCAAAGCCATATTCGGCTCATCACCGGATCTCATTATAGAATCGGATGCCAGCAACACAGGCTGGGGGGCTCGATGCGGAGAAGTATCAACAGGAGGTTCTTGGTCGGTCTCGGAATCGAATCTGCACATCAATTGCCTAGAGTTGTTGGCGGGTTCCTTCGCCATCAGGTCACTTACCAAGGATCGGGCGAATTGTTGCATTCTTTTGAGAATGGACAATATTTCCGCAGTGCGTTACATTCAACGATTAGGTGGGACACGCTCCAAATTATTAGCGGACCTAGCCAAAGAATTCTGGGACTATTGCCTGCACAAGAACATAAAGGTGACGACAGAGTACCTTCCGGGACAGCAAAATACAATAGCAGATCGTTGGTCAAGAATGGACGCGGATTCCAGCGATTGGAAACTGAACACAGAAGTCTTCCACAAGATAAATCAAAAGTGGGGACCTCTTCAAATAGATCTGTTTGCGTCTCGCCTAAACAATCAGCTTCCAACCTTTTTCAGCTGGAGACCAGACCCGGAAGCGTTAGCAGCAGACGCCTTTTTGCAGGACTGGGGAACGAATTGGAATTATGCGTTCCCACCATTCATTCTAATACCCCGCCTTCTAGCGCAGTTGAGGAGAGTCAAAGCGAGGATGGTCATAATAACGCCTTGGTGGAGGTTTCAAGCATGGCTTCCGACTCTTCTGGAACTTTCGTCGGATTCTCCACTGATTCTTCCGAGCTTTCCTCATCTTCTCCTGGATCCTCAGGGGAATTATCATCCGCTTCTCCTTCAGCACAAACTTCAGTTAGTAGCATGGAGAATTTCAACAGAAGATGGAGAGATACAGAGCTTTCAGAGCAGGCTAAACACTTCATCGATAAATCATGGGCTCCTGGCACCACTAAAGTTTACAGATCAGCTTGGAGAGTATGGTATAATTGGTGTATGGAACAACAGAGAGATCCCGTTTCATCATCTGTCTCATCTATAGCGAATTTCTTAGCAGAACAAGCCACTAAAGGAAAGTCCTACAGATCTATAAATGTTTTACGTTCGGCAATTTCTGCAGGACACGATCCGGTAGCACAGAGACCGGTGGGGGAGCATCCGCTGATTTGCCGTTTATTGAGAGGGGTCAGATTATCCAAACCACCCATGCCACGGTATCATACTTTCTGGGATGTGAACAAGGTGCTCAATCTTTTAATAGCTTGGCCAGAGAATTCCGCTTTAAATTTAAAGCAGTTGTCAGCAAAGTTAGCCATGCTTCTATGTCTAATTTCATGTAAAAGAGTGGCGGACATTTCGGCGTTGGATTTGTCTCAGAGGCAGTATACTCCGGAGGGAGTTTGCTTTAATATTACAAGAAGAACAAAGACTAACATTCACTCGGTCTGGTATCCGAGTTTCACAGCGGAGCCGAAGATTTGCGTAGTTGATTGTCTCAAGGAATATGAGCTCAGAACCTCTGGGCATAGACAATATGATCAATTACTTTTGTCAACTATAAAGCCATTTAAACCAGTCGCCCCTCCAACTATAGCCAGATGGATCAAATGGATGCTACAACAGGCAGGGATAGACGTTACCTTGTTTGGAGCTCATTCGGTTCGAGGGGCTATGGCATCTAAAGCCTTGATGACGGGAGCAAGGTTGGACCAAATATTACAATGTGCGGATTGGTCTTCAGAATCAACCTTCAAGACATTTTATTTTAAACCGATAGAACACCCAGTTCTAAATATTGTGCAGAATCTTTGAACAGGCATAATAAGAGCCTCCGTGTCTCTTGCCATAAAATGATGATTTTTCTTACTAACGTAAAGGAATAAATCACAATTTTATTAAAGAAAGACACGGAGGCGAGTATTATGCCATAACTCTCTTTACTACTCCACAGCAGCAAAACAACTAGTGAAACTACAACTCCCATGATGCCTGTCACATGGGTAACTTGAACCAATCCAGGCCTGTACTAGTCCATAAATAGTCCTTGATCACTGCTTGTATCCTCTTTCTTTGCTGCTCCACTATTCAGATAAGTGCATTTAATTGTGATAAAATTGTTTATTTGGTTGTACTTACGGCCTGGGAGTCTGGCTTGAGATTCCTGGGTTTCCAACATCTTTAGAACCCCTCATTGTCCCCACAAGCGTGGCTGCTGGGGGCGGGGGGGGGGTGTGGAGAGCGGGCGCGCGAGCTCGTGCTGCGCGTCGCGACCGGCAGCTTCACCAGAGCAAAGCGCCCGACGTGCACGCGAGGGGCGGGGATCCGTTGGGCCCTCCGCGGCCGCGGGTTCTCCGGCCCGAGCGGCTTTACGTTGGCGGCTCTCAGCTGAACGCAAAGCGGAAGCGTCAGCTGCGTGCTCCAGACGAGCGCTGCGTGCGCGCGTGCATGCGCGCGCGCGCGTGCTCGTCAGAGACGCATTCCGGCTTCTGTGAGGGAAGTCACGCGAGCGTCAAGGAATACATTGTGTCCCTTACTCAGACACTGCATTTCACTGAGGGAATTCAGCTCTTTTGTGGGCAGAAAAGGCCCTATCACTTAGTTTACTTGAGTCAGGTAGGACTATTCTAATTTCCCAAAGCTTAATAGAATACTTAGTTATTATTTGGTTAATATTTAAGTTAATATTAATTTGATATTAATACTTCCTCAGAAGTATATGTTAAAAGAGGATTCCACATTTATTTCATTATATTAATTTATACAATTTCAGGGCAACCATGACTGACGCTTCTTCTTCGGATGCCTCAGCAGCGTTTCTTGAAGAAGAAGAATATACAGACGCCAGGTCTGATAACAATAATTATGAGGAGGAAGAGGAAAATGATGAGGCAAATGCTTATTATGAAAGGCATTTTAGCAGGGTGCTGGGATCTTCAATAGAAAAAACGGTGACGAAAGCTGTTGCCCCTATACTTTCTTCTATTGACATCATGGCTAAACATTTGAATGATAAAGAGGTGTCTTCCAAGGCAAAAAAAAGCCACAAGAAAAAGGAAGCACTTGGAACAAAAGGCAAATACAAGCAAGTCTGGACAAATTCAGACTTCTACCTCTGAATCCTTGAAAACTAAATTAGCTAAATGTTTTGAGGCACAAGCCTCAAAGAAAAATATATCTTTAAAAGTAAAAAAAGACAAGGCATCGGACAAATCCGGCCTTTTGAAAAATAAAGAAGCCATGGATGCTATTTATTCCTCCTTTTCCTCAAGCTCTGACTCTGACTCAGAATCTGACGGGGACGAAGTTTCAAGTCCCAAAAGGCTAAAGAGGTCAAATAAAAAAGACCCGATTAATGTCTCCAAAGACATAGAATTACCGGAGGATGCCTTTACTCCGGAAGATATACAACATCCCAGATCTTCCGACTGGTATCCTTCAAAAATGGTGACTAATTACCTGGATGCCAGAATTAGGAAGCCTCTAGATAAAGAGATCCGTAATAAAATGAGGTCAGAATGTCCCAGACCTATTACCAATCATAAAATCTCTGACACGCCAGAAGTAGATCCCAAAATTATAACCTTTGCAGGAAAATTTTCAAGGGATGTGAAAAGAGGGATAGACAGGGCCTGGAAAGGCTGTCAAGATAGGCTTCTGGATGTAGTGGGGCCATTGGCAAAAATTCTGGAGCTGGCAAATAACGCCAAAGAGTCGGGGGATCCCATCGACCCTTATGTGCTATCTGGTTGGGCCCAACGAGCAATCTGCTTCGTAGGCAACGCGAATTGCTCTCTCTCAGTTGAGAGAAGAAAAAGTATTTTATTAAAAATAAACCCCAGACTAGGGGAATTGGCAGTGACTGAACCTGGAAGTTCAGCAGAGGGTCTGTTATTCGGCAACGAATTCGTGAAGGAAATGGCCCATTACGTACAGACTTTTCAGTCTCTAGAGAAGTCAAAAAATTCTATGCACAAACTATTTCCCCAAAAGATTTTTGACACGGCCACCAGAGGAAGGGGACGCTCGGGTGGCCGCGCCTTTCCACAAAGTTCCCGAGGACAGGGCAGGGGATTTAGTCAATTCAATCAGAGAGGAAACAGCCCTTTCTACCCTTCAAGATCGCGTTTTCAACGCAACAGAGGAGGCAGAGGAGCTTCGCGACAACCTGCAAACACAGGTGAGCGTAACACCATTATCCCCGTTTTTGGTGGGGGGCAGACTAAAATTCCATCTAGCGCAATGGCAGTTAATATCAAGCGATTGTTGGGTATTACAGGCAATTCAAGGTTTAATGCTAGAATTCACACTTCTTCCACCCATACAAAGTCAGATTCCTTTACCTTTCCAATTCACACAAGCGCAGAATGCAATAATGCAGGACGAACTTGTAGAATTGCGAAACAAGGAGGCTATTGTTCCGGCTCAACAGAGAGGTTTTGTGAGCAATATTTTCCTGGTTCAGAACAAGACAAAACTGCGGACTGTTATCAACTTAAAACAGGTAAATCAATACCTGGTTTATCATCATTTCAAGATGGAGGGTATTCATCTGTTAAGAGACATTCTAAGACTAAACGATTGGATGATACGTCTAGACCTGCAGGACGCTTATTTAGTGGTCCCGATTCAGGCGGATCATCAGAAATTCCTGCAGTTCATGTGGAACGAGGAAATATGGCAATTTGCATGTCTCCCTTTCGGCCTAGCATCGGCTCCTTGGGCATTTACAAAGATACTAAAACGAGTAACAGGAATACTAAGAGAAAGAGGAGTAAGAATGATAATATACATCGACGGCATCCTAATAATGGCACAGGACCCGCAAATTCTATTATTACACAAGGATTGGACAATTACTCTGCTTCAAAATCTGGGATTTCTGATAAATTGGGAAAAATCGATGCTAACACCATCTCAAACAATCGACTTTTTGGGTTTCACAATTCGGACGAAAGAGGCCATTTTACAGCTACCCCTCAAGAAAGTATCCACAATTCGGAAAGAATTGGCGTGGGTACTTCGAAAGGGATCAATTTCGATCAGACAACTAGCAAGGATCATAGGTTTGCTCTCATCGTCAATACAAGCAATCTTCCCGGGTCCGCTTCATTACAGGGCATTACAACGCCTGAAGATAGCTCAGTTAAGAGCGGGTCGGTCGTATGCACAAATGGTGTCTTTGGACCAGGATTCCATATTGGAAATTCAGTGGTGGATTCAACACATCTCAGCTTGGAACGGCAAAGCCATATTCGGCTCATCACCGGATCTCATTATAGAATCAGATGCCAGCAACACAGGCTGGGGGGCTCGATGCGGAGAAGTATCAACAGGAGGTTCTTGGTCGGTCTCGGAATCGAATCTGCACATCAATTGCCTAGAGTTGTTGGCGGGTTCCTTCGCCATCAGGTCACTTACCAAGGATCGGGCGAATTGTTGCATTCTTTTGAGAATGGACAATATTTCCGCAGTGCGTTACATTCAACGATTAGGTGGGACACGCTCCAAATTATTAGCGGACCTAGCCAAAGAATTCTGGGACTATTGCCTGCACAAGAACATAAAGGTGACGACAGAGTACCTTCCGGGACAGCAAAATACAATAGCAGATCGTTGGTCAAGAATGGACGCGGATTCCAGCGATTGGAAACTGAACACAGAAGTCTTCCACAAGATAAATCAAAAGTGGGGACCTCTTCAAATAGATCTGTTTGCGTCTCGCCTAAACAATCAGCTTCCAACCTTTTTCAGCTGGAGACCAGACCCGGAAGCGTTAGCAGCAGACGCCTTTTTGCAGGACTGGGGAACGAATTGGAATTATGCGTTCCCACCATTCATTCTAATACCCCGCCTTCTAGCGCAGTTGAGGAGAGTCAAAGCGAGGATGGTCATAATAACGCCTTGGTGGAGGTTTCAAGCATGGCTTCCGACTCTTCTGGAACTTTCGTCGGATTCTCCACTGATTCTTCCGAGCTTTCCTCATCTTCTCCTGGATCCTCAGGGGAATTATCATCCGCTTCTCCTTCAGCACAAACTTCAGTTAGTAGCATGGAGAATTTCAACAGAAGATGGAGAGATACAGAGCTTTCAGAGCAGGCTAAACACTTCATCGATAAATCATGGGCTCCTGGCACCACTAAAGTTTACAGATCAGCTTGGAGAGTATGGTATAATTGGTGTATGGAACAACAGAGAGATCCCGTTTCATCATCTGTCTCATCTATAGCGAATTTCTTAGCAGAACAAGCCACTAAAGGAAAGTCCTACAGATCTATAAATGTTTTACGTTCGGCAATTTCTGCAGGACACGATCCGGTAGCACAGAGACCGGTGGGGGAGCATCCGCTGATTTGCCGTTTATTGAGAGGGGTCAGATTATCCAAACCACCCATGCCACGGTATCATACTTTCTGGGATGTGAACAAGGTGCTCAATCTTTTAATAGCTTGGCCAGAGAATTCCGCTTTAAATTTAAAGCAGTTGTCAGCAAAGTTAGCCATGCTTCTATGTCTAATTTCATGTAAAAGAGTGGCGGACATTTCGGCGTTGGATTTGTCTCAGAGGCAGTATACTCCGGAGGGAGTTTGCTTTAATATTACAAGAAGAACAAAGACTAACATTCACTCGGTCTGGTATCCGAGTTTCACAGCGGAGCCGAAGATTTGCGTAGTTGATTGTCTCAAGGAATATGAGCTCAGAACCTCTGGGCATAGACAATATGATCAATTACTTTTGTCAACTATAAAGCCATTTAAACCAGTCGCCCCTCCAACTATAGCCAGATGGATCAAATGGATGCTACAACAGGCAGGGATAGACGTTACCTTGTTTGGAGCTCATTCGGTTCGAGGGGCTATGGCATCTAAAGCCTTGATGACGGGAGCAAGGTTGGACCAAATATTACAATGTGCGGATTGGTCTTCAGAATCAACCTTCAAGACATTTTATTTTAAACCGATAGAACACCCAGTTCTAAATATTGTGCAGAATCTTTGAACAGGCATAATAAGAGCCTCCGTGTCTCTTGCCATAAAATGATGATTTTTCTTACTAACGTAAAGGAATAAATCACAATTTTATTAAAGAAAGACACGGAGGCGAGTATTATGCCATAACTCTCTTTACTACTCCACAGCAGCAAAACTAGTGAAACTACAACTCCCATGATGCTTGTCACATGGGTAACTTGAACCAATCAAACACTGTACTAGTCCATAAATAGTCCTTGATCCCAGCTCATATCCTCTTTCTTTGTCTGATCTCGTAGATTATTTGTAGAAGCAGTAAGTTGTGATCATTAGAATCAAGGACGCAGAAATTAAATCCAAGATGCATTGTATAGCGAGGGATGAACTAGACCTTGTTCTCAAAACCTGTAAGAAATCAGATAACCCGTTGTTAATAATAAGTTTAACCCAGTTGTAAAATTTTTGTTATTGTGTCATCACAATTACTTTTTATCTCAATATCAATAATGGATTAAACATTAATAAAGATACCAACTCTTTGAATAATAGAAAATTTGAACCTTTATTCAATACAGTAATAATATTCCTTCAAAGGGAGGGTAACATAGGGTGGGATAATACTCGCCTCCGTGTCTTTCTTTAATAAAATTGTGATTTATTCCCTTACGTTAGTAAGAAAAATCATCATTTTATGGCAAGAGACACGGAGGCTCTTATTATGCCTGTTCAAAGATTCTGTACAATATTTAGAACTGGGTGTTCTATCGGTTTAAAATAAAATGTCTTGAAGGTTGATTCTGAAGACCAATCAGCACATTGTAATATTTGGTCCAACCTTGCTCCCGTCATCAAAGCTTTAGATGCCATAGCCCCTCTAACCGAATGAGCTCCAAAATATACAGGCGTTTTTGCAAGTGCAAATGCAGCTGTCCTTACAATATAAGAAGTTTTATGCCAAGCTTTACAATGCCCACATGACTCAAATCTCCCCCATTAGCATGTGTAAAATTGGGGAATGGTTGCCTGGTGAAATGACTTGGAGACAAAAGATCACTTAAATTAGCATACCAAGCAATTGAAAAATCTGAAGACCTGGGAATGAGATCTTTTAAGTACTTGTAAGCTAACAGTATAGGCCAGTTTTTTGTAAAAATACCCTGGACTTGTTGGGCATGGCATTTATACTTAAGCACCATACGGATAGGCTCATCCCACGGCGAAGATTTATGTTTGGGCAAAAATAAGGTAGTAAGTGGAATACCATCCACTTTTTTGCATGTAGGATCAAGCAATTTGTTGTCATACCCATGGTCACAAAACCTAGACTGGACGTGTGTTAATGCTGACTCCAGATCTTCTGGGTTAGAACAGTTTCTTTTGGTCCGTATCATTTCACCATATGGTATTGCCTTCATACACGCTTTAGAGTGAGCACTGGATACAGCTACCAATGTGTTGCCTGCAGTGGGTTTGATTTATAATTTGTGATGTAATGAACCATTTTTGATAGACATTTCCAGAGCTAAAAAACAAACTGCTGAGGATTTATGTTTAACGTCACTGCTGCCATCCACCTTTCTCGCTGTTAACGGCAACCTGAGGTATACATCTTTGTACTTTTCTATATACGGGGTTATATGCAAAAAAGATACGGATACTCTGCGTTTGTCCTTCTAGACTGTCCCTCTTCAAAATCTATGTGAGGGAACTCCGTCTACCCATATCCCACCTCCTCTCCAGTCCTGCCTGCATTCTTCCAGAGTTCCTCAGTGATAGATCTGGCCCCAAATACAGGCCATACCTATGCAGTATAGCAGGCCCCTTTGGTTTGCTCATTTCTCAAGCAGTGTAACAAGATACATTTG
This sequence comes from Desmognathus campi, assembly GCA_033118305.1. Taxonomy (NCBI): domain Eukaryota; kingdom Metazoa; phylum Chordata; class Amphibia; order Caudata; family Plethodontidae; genus Desmognathus; species Desmognathus campi. The sequence goes on from JAVSBW010232981.1 coordinate 11,904, forward strand.
TTTGGTCTCCTGCATGCTATTGGCTTAGGGCCACTACTACAGCCTCCCAAGTCAACAAGATTACTTTAGAAGCCACCCTGGGGTGG
>JAVSBW010244048.1:0-11909 GCA_033118305.1 Desmognathus campi
CAGCCTACCCAATGGCTATCCACTTTGATAAAGTACACCATAGAAATGTTAATCAACTTAGATTCTATGGGATTAAAGAAATCACAATACCTGAGAGGGGTGGGGACAGACTAAAACTCCTAAGACAAGAAGAAGCACGCATGATCTTACAGTTAGACACCACAGGAACATGGGGTATAAACACTAAAACCGGCTTATCAGTGTTTTTATAAATAGCCTTTTTCTTTCCTAACAGGTTGCTTGACAAATGTGGGATGAGAATGTTTATATTCCTTTACATTCCTTAATATCAGTTACGATGCAATTAGTTCTTTCACCAGTCATTATTAGATATTTTATCACAATAATCTTTGATATTTATTTATCCATGGCATGAGTATTCATTCCAAGTGAATCTTTAGGTATTTTACCTGAATTTTTTGGATTTATCCATACTTGGAATGTTATCCTTTTTTTGTTAAAAATATCTCTTTTTGAAATTTTTAAGCATTTGCTTTGCTTTTCTTTTTGCATGATTTCTTTTGTGGGTTCTTTTCATAATATTTTTATTGGTATATTTTTTTCACTGATTTTTTTCACTTTTCTTATATTGACATCATGTGATAACTTTTATCCCCCTCTTTTCTGTACAAATCCTGCCAACCTTGAATTACATGGATAGGATAATCAATTCTTTTTACAAACATGCTGGAATTCATATGTATATATATCCTCTCCATTTTCCAATGACATCAGGATTTTGAATATATCAGATTGTATATACATGACAACTGTAATGCATCTATAACCAAGATGATTGGATTCAGTGTAAACCAGCACAGCATTTTCAGCGATATTGATTTGTAAATATGTACAGTTCAGAATGTTTATTTTGTATATATATACATATATTTTTATTGCAGGTGTTGTACTAAGGTTCCATCTGGTGTAAAAGTTAAACATGTACCATGATTTAAAATACAACACGTAAATACGTGATAGATCATGGCAGACAGAATGCAGTTTTTATTAAGTAATAGGCAGCACACAGTCCATTGGAAGATGAATGGTCATAGTGATAAAATCAGACCATGTGTATATTTTCAAGTGATTTTCCAAACGTAGTTTTCTTCTACTGTATAAATAGGTATATTATCTGCCCCATTTATCTTGTTTTTGATTTTTAAACAAGGAATGCATTCCGCTTTGACGGATTGTGTCTGCACATGTTTTCAATTGAATACTAATTAATTGAAACACCTGGTTGTATATAAAAGGATTATGTCACATGATGCACCCACAAGCCACTGAGGATTCCCCCGTTATGGCGGTTCTGAGGGGATGAAAACGGGCTGCGCTCCCGTCTTTTTGTTGTCTCAAACGAAGAAATTTGTTTAAAGCAAATAAAATGAACATTTGTTTCATTCTGCTTTAATTGTCCGTGATTTTTGCCTGCCTGCCGACTTGCCCTGGAAAGATGATTGAAACGTGTGTGTAGAGGTAATGTGTGCACTTAAGGTTTCGCTTACCTCGCATTTGCATTTGGAGTTCCTGGTGTGTGACCCTTTATGTGGTGTCACTTTCTTTTGCATATAAATTACGTGTACTCTCATTACACGAACACCAGAGAACCGGGCTCGTGGCTTTTGGAAAATATTTTCTCCAAACACGTAGCCACTGCAGCGACTACGGACTTGTGAATGAGGGCACAATATCCAGTGTATTCTGGGAATGCGAGTCTCGTTAGTCATTACCTTGCTGTGCCGGTAAACGGAGACAGCGGAGCTGGATGCAGTTGGGAGGGGGCAGAGCACTGGAGAGCTACGCACGCTGGTCGAGTGAGACAGTCCTTCAACTGGAGAGCTGGAGGGGCCGTTTCTTTCTGCCGCGGGGTACTACTCCGTGCATGCTGGTCTCCATGCTGAAGATACACCCATGGCCGTGTGATAAGGTAATTAAGTACTGCAGTCGGTTTTGAAATCTCGGGTGCACACCTCTTCACAGCTTTCACGTAATTTTCATTCAGTTTTTCATGTTATTTTTCGCATATTGTTGCGAACTTCCAAGGGCATTTCAGGTGGGTTTGGCTTTTTTCAGATTGCTATCTCTCCTCACCCTGTGCGCACATGGTTATAATTCTACATACACTTTGTTACTATGTGTATAGTGTATTATTAAATTTTTATTTATTTTTTTTATTTTTGTACATGTGCATGAGCGTATTTTGTTAGCACAGAGCAATTTAGGGTGAGTGCTAGAGATACACATATATTTTTTGTTAATATTGTTTGTTAATATCAAACACACTTTTTTCACGGACATTTTTAACAATCTTTTGATATGGCAACAAGACAGGAGCGCAGGGAGACCCGTGCCATGGTCAGTTTTAACAACCCAACTGGTGCCGTTGTGGCTGACCCTAATGCAACCGTATCAACGGTACCGGATCTGACACAGGCAATTACTGATCTTGAGAGATTGCAGAAACTGGAGTTAACAAGATGGTGGGAAACTACTTCTCTGACGAAATCTCGTGAAGTCGAACGTATACCACGGGGACTGCGTCGATTAACTATACCAGTGTATGACGACCCTGACCCAGACATGTTACCTAAATGGGCAGAATTACAGCATAAGCTGTCGCTGATGGAAATGGACTTCCTAATTGGCTTCACGAGGAAAGACACTGCTCGTTTCACAGAGAAGATAGCAGACCACAAAAAAGAAATGTATGAAAAGTTTGATAAGGTAGCTGTAGATGGAAAAATTGGCGATTTGGAAACTAAATTAGACAAATTAGAACAAGAAATTAGTGAAAAGAAACAACGAAAATTCAACCGTGACAAGAAAGACTATGAAACCCATCGAGTCTTTACATTCGCCAAAAGATATGATACACTTAGGAAATCACAAAAGGTGGGAAATCCGATGAAAAAGAAAAATGAAACTACACAAGTTTCATCATCTGATGTGGATACGAGCGAAAGTGAAACAGAAGTAGAAACAACAGCTTTTTCCGACGAACTACGCCTTCTACAGATGGACCAGTACCAAAGATTAACTCGGGACAAAAATCAAAAAGGCCCAAGAGGCGGCGCCCGCGGCCGCGGAAAACGCGGAGGGCGAAAAGGAAATCAAACACCAATACCGGAACGCATACAAACCAGATCAGAGACCCGCCAGAATCAGAAGTGAGAGTAGATACAGCCCTTCAAACACAAGGTCCAGCTGTAATCAATCTGTCAAATAGTATCATCAGTCCAGATCTGGAATCAGCTATAACCAAGGGTTTATCATTTTCTCCTACATTAATTTATGATCATGTGGATACTAGAATTCAATTGTTCAAATTCATCAGACGGTTGAAGTTGCAGCGTTTCTTTGCCACTAGTCCTAATGATTCGGGCGTTATTGATCCAACTATTCCAGTGGTGGATATGACCATAAATGAAATGGTCATGCAGAATACTTTGCATGAATTATTAAGTGAACAGGATGGGACCATTTCCCAATTACCTGTGATTCAACAATCTTTTAAAAACAGTGGCCTTAAGAAGCGCTCCACCTTCACCCCCTTCAATACAATGAAGGACTGTACAGACCTGTTTCATGATGCTGTGATTAAGGACCTGAATATTATGCGCAACTCTATCCTTGCACCCTTCAGGTATAACCTTACTCATACAGAAAGATCTGCCTTATCTGACCTGTCTCAAGACACTTCCATTGTGGTAAAGCCCAGTGATAAGGGGGGCAATATTGTAATATTGAGTAGAGAAATGTATTGCCAGGAAGCACATCGTCAATTGAATTGCCAGGAACATTATACTCCTATAGCACGAACTGAAATTAATAACAGTAAACAGTCTCTCAACGCAAAATTGGGGGTTTGGAAAAACAAAGGGATTCTTAGTCAGGAGGAATATAGGTTCTTGTATGTCGAAGAATATGTGATACCTACACTGTACTTCCTGCCAAAAACTCACAAATCATTATCTGCACCCCCAGGACGCCCAATCGTTTCATCCAATGGTTGGGTCACAGAACCCTTATCCATTTACATCGACACTCAGATTAGACATTACGTCTCGTCGTTACAGACATATGTTCAGGACACTAGGCATGTGTTAGATCGACTCTCAAGTTATAATTATCAGCCAGGTGATATATTATGTACCCTAGATGTATGTTCCCTTTATTCCAACATCCGTCATCATGATGGGCTGACAGCTCTACGGTATTTCTTAAATAGGGAATCGGCTACCTATTTTGAGTTTAGTAATATGCTCATAGACATGGTGGATTTCTGTCTACATAACAACATATTTCTATTTGACAAAGTTGCCTACAGACAGGTTTGCGGCACGGCCATGGGGGCGGCCTTTGCTCCGGCGTACGCGAACCTGTTCATGGGCCACTGGGAACAAACCCAGGTATTTACACCAGCTATGTTGGAATTTACTTCACATTTGGAGGTTTTCATACGTTACATAGATGATTTATTCATCATATGGAGGGGTACTGAGATTCAATTACAGGAATTTATTCGAATATTGAATAACAATGATCAAAACATCTCCTTGACGGCATGCACATCTGACAGTTCTGTTTTTTACTTGGATCTAGAAATCTACATTATGAACCGTATTCTTCACACACGTAATCATGTCAAAGAAACGGCTACTAATTCAGTCTTACACAGTACCAGTTGTCACCCTAAGTCCTGTAAATGGTCCATACCTTTTGGAGAATTTTTAAGGTTAAAAAGGAATTGCAGTACTCCCCAAACATTTATTCAGGATGTGACGCAGAAGTTTAACGACTTTCTAGCGCGTGGATATCCAAAGAAGGTATTAGACTCTGCACTTATGAAAGTCAACTCACGGGAACGCTCAACCCTGGTCAAACACCATACAAAAAACAAACAAAAGAAATCAGATACACCACGTATGGTCATTAAATTTTGCCAGCAAGCTACACAAGTGAGAAAAATTCTCACTAAACACTGGCCAATTCTGAAATCTGACATAATTTTATCTGACTTACTACCTGATCGCCCAACACTGACATTTTCCAGAGCGCCTATAATTAGAGATATAATTGTGCATAGCCATTTGTCTACCAATATTAATACTCGGTCTAATTTTTTAAACCTTAACGGGTTCTATAGCTGTGGCAAATGTAGGGCTTGTTTAAAAACTGACTATCGAGTCAAAACGTATCTTGCACATGACCAAAAAACAAAAATTCCAATTACGAGTCGCATCAGTTGTAAGACCGAATATGTCATATACATTTTAGAATGTCCGTGTAAAAAACGCTATGTAGGCTCTTCATTTAGACCAGTGGTTGAGCGCATCCGTGAACATAGAAGAGCAGTTGAATCGGCTGATCCAGCCTATCCAATGGCCATTCATTTTGACAGAGTACACCACAGAAATGTAAATTTATTAAGATTCTATGGGATCAAAGAGATCACAATTCCTGAGAGGGGGGGTGACAGGTTAAAACTGTTAAGACAAGAAGAAGCACGTATGATCTTGCAATTAGATACTACAGGTATATGCGGTATTAACACCAAAACTGGCTTATCAGTGTTTCTATAAATAGCCTTCTCTTTCATCACTTGAGAGGAGAATACTAAACCCTTTGATATCAGCCACGATGTAAATGATTCTTGCCCAGTTGGTAACTGACAATTTACCATCATTTTTTAACATTCACTCATTTTTTCATGGCATGAGTATACATTCAAAAATTGAAATGTTTAGGTATTTCACCTTAATTTATTCTTAGATTTTTTGGTTTTTTTTGAATGTTATCCTTTGTTGTTGAACAAATTTTTAGCAATTTTGTTTTTTTATACATGATTTGTTTAGTGGGTTTATCTTTTAGGTGTATGTTTACTTGATTCACTATTTTTTTCTTTTATTTTACACAAAAAATGCCTTGTTTTTGCTTGCACCCTGTGACAAGTTCATTCTTCTGTACGAAAATTAATTTTTCTTCCGTTTTTTTGGTAATTTCCAAATGACGCATCTGAAAAAAATGTATTTTACAGAGATACTGAGCTACATTGAAAAGATGGTCTTTTCTGCTTTAACCACTAGAATTTAGCATTTAGTGTATAATACATTAAGACAAACTATATTCTGGTTGTTCATGACTGTGTAAAACATGGGTTTTTGCAGATTTAGGATAGTATTTTCATTCGTATAGTTCAAAAAATGTTCTTTTAAGTATATTTTTCCAGTTGTAATACAAGGTGTTTATTCTGTGCAAACACTAAAGCGCAGCACAATCTAAATTATAACACGTGAACACGTGATAGATTGTAGCAGATAGGTGGCGTCCTTTAAGAATTACAAGCAATACATTGCTCATTGTAAGTGAATTGACACATTAATGTAACAGATCATAAATGTTCTGTGTTATTTCAACTTGCATACACGTTTTAATTACACTGCTTTGGTCTTTAACAACAAGAAAAGAATTCTGCTTGTTAGACTCCATCTGCGCATGATTTATGGTTGTTTACCAATTAATTGTACACACCTGGATGTATATAAAAGAACATGTCACATGATGCACCCACAAGCCACTGAGGATTCCCCCGTTATGGCGGTTCTGAGGGGATGAAAACGGGCTGCGCTCCCGTCTTTTTGTTGTCTCAAACGAAGAAATTTGTTTAAAGCAAATAAAATGAACATTTGTTTCATTCTGCTTTAATTGTCCGTGATTTTTGCCTGCCTGCCGACTTGCCCTGGAAAGATGATTGAAACGTGTGTGTAGAGGTAATGTGTGCACTTAAGGTTTCGCTTACCTCGCATTTGCATTTGGAGTTCCTGGTGTGTGACCCTTTATGTGGTGTCACTTTCTTTTGCATATAAATTACGTGTACTCTCATTACACGAACACCAGAGAACCGGGCTCGTGGCTTTTGGAAAATATTTTCTCCAAACACGTAGCCACTGCAGCGACTACGGACTTGTGAATGAGGGCACAATATCCAGTGTATTCTGGGAATGCGAGTCTCGTTAGTCATTACCTTGCTGTGCCGGTAAACGGAGACAGCGGAGCTGGATGCAGTTGGGAGGGGGCAGAGCACTGGAGAGCTACGCACGCTGGTCGAGTGAGACAGTCCTTCAACTGGAGAGCTGGAGGGGCCGTTTCTTTCTGCCGCGGGGTACTACTCCGTGCATGCTGGTCTCCATGCTGAAGATACACCCATGGCCGTGTGATAAGGTAATTAAGTACTGCAGTCGGTTTTGAAATCTCGGGTGCACACCTCTTCACAGCTTTCACGTAATTTTCATTCAGTTTTTCATGTTATTTTTCGCATATTGTTGCGAACTTCCAAGGGCATTTCAGGTGGGTTTGGCTTTTTTCAGATTGCTATCTCTCCTCACCCTGTGCGCACATGGTTATAATTCTACATACACTTTGTTACTATGTGTATAGTGTATTATTAAATTTTTATTTATTTTTTTTATTTTTGTACATGTGCATGAGCGTATTTTGTTAGCACAGAGCAATTTAGGGTGAGTGCTAGAGATACACATATATTTTTTGTTAATATTGTTTGTTAATATCAAACACACTTTTTTCACGGACATTTTTAACAATCTTTTGATATGGCAACAAGACAGGAGCGCAGGGAGACCCGTGCCATGGTCAGTTTTAACAACCCAACTGGTGCCGTTGTGGCTGACCCTAATGCAACCGTATCAACGGTACCGGATCTGACACAGGCAATTACTGATCTTGAGAGATTGCAGAAACTGGAGTTAACAAGATGGTGGGAAACTACTTCTCTGACGAAATCTCGTGAAGTCGAACGTATACCACGGGGACTGCGTCGATTAACTATACCAGTGTATGACGACCCTGACCCAGACATGTTACCTAAATGGGCAGAATTACAGCATAAGCTGTCGCTGATGGAAATGGACTTCCTAATTGGCTTCACGAGGAAAGACACTGCTCGTTTCACAGAGAAGATAGCAGACCACAAAAAAGAAATGTATGAAAAGTTTGATAAGGTAGCTGTAGATGGAAAAATTGGCGATTTGGAAACTAAATTAGACAAATTAGAACAAGAAATTAGTGAAAAGAAACAACGAAAATTCAACCGTGACAAGAAAGACTATGAAACCCATCGAGTCTTTACATTCGCCAAAAGATATGATACACTTAGGAAATCACAAAAGGTGGGAAATCCGATGAAAAAGAAAAATGAAACTACACAAGTTTCATCATCTGATGTGGATACGAGCGAAAGTGAAACAGAAGTAGAAACAACAGCTTTTTCCGACGAACTACGCCTTCTACAGATGGACCAGTACCAAAGATTAACTCGGGACAAAAATCAAAAAGGCCCAAGAGGCGGCGCCCGCGGCCGCGGAAAACGCGGAGGGCGAAAAGGAAATCAAACACCAATACCGGAACGCATACAAACCAGATCAGAGACCCGCCAGAATCAGAAGTGAGAGTAGATACAGCCCTTCAAACACAAGGTCCAGCTGTAATCAATCTGTCAAATAGTATCATCAGTCCAGATCTGGAATCAGCTATAACCAAGGGTTTATCATTTTCTCCTACATTAATTTATGATCATGTGGATACTAGAATTCAATTGTTCAAATTCATCAGACGGTTGAAGTTGCAGCGTTTCTTTGCCACTAGTCCTAATGATTCGGGCGTTATTGATCCAACTATTCCAGTGGTGGATATGACCATAAATGAAATGGTCATGCAGAATACTTTGCATGAATTATTAAGTGAACAGGATGGGACCATTTCCCAATTACCTGTGATTCAACAATCTTTTAAAAACAGTGGCCTTAAGAAGCGCTCCACCTTCACCCCCTTCAATACAATGAAGGACTGTACAGACCTGTTTCATGATGCTGTGATTAAGGACCTGAATATTATGCGCAACTCTATCCTTGCACCCTTCAGGTATAACCTTACTCATACAGAAAGATCTGCCTTATCTGACCTGTCTCAAGACACTTCCATTGTGGTAAAGCCCAGTGATAAGGGGGGCAATATTGTAATATTGAGTAGAGAAATGTATTGCCAGGAAGCACATCGTCAATTGAATTGCCAGGAACATTATACTCCTATAGCACGAACTGAAATTAATAACAGTAAACAGTCTCTCAACGCAAAATTGGGGGTTTGGAAAAACAAAGGGATTCTTAGTCAGGAGGAATATAGGTTCTTGTATGTCGAAGAATATGTGATACCTACACTGTACTTCCTGCCAAAAACTCACAAATCATTATCTGCACCCCCAGGACGCCCAATCGTTTCATCCAATGGTTGGGTCACAGAACCCTTATCCATTTACATCGACACTCAGATTAGACATTACGTCTCGTCGTTACAGACATATGTTCAGGACACTAGGCATGTGTTAGATCGACTCTCAAGTTATAATTATCAGCCAGGTGATATATTATGTACCCTAGATGTATGTTCCCTTTATTCCAACATCCGTCATCATGATGGGCTGACAGCTCTACGGTATTTCTTAAATAGGGAATCGGCTACCTATTTTGAGTTTAGTAATATGCTCATAGACATGGTGGATTTCTGTCTACATAACAACATATTTCTATTTGACAAAGTTGCCTACAGACAGGTTTGCGGCACGGCCATGGGGGCGGCCTTTGCTCCGGCGTACGCGAACCTGTTCATGGGCCACTGGGAACAAACCCAGGTATTTACACCAGCTATGTTGGAATTTACTTCACATTTGGAGGTTTTCATACGTTACATAGATGATTTATTCATCATATGGAGGGGTACTGAGATTCAATTACAGGAATTTATTCGAATATTGAATAACAATGATCAAAACATCTCCTTGACGGCATGCACATCTGACAGTTCTGTTTTTTACTTGGATCTAGAAATCTACATTATGAACCGTATTCTTCACACACGTAATCATGTCAAAGAAACGGCTACTAATTCAGTCTTACACAGTACCAGTTGTCACCCTAAGTCCTGTAAATGGTCCATACCTTTTGGAGAATTTTTAAGGTTAAAAAGGAATTGCAGTACTCCCCAAACATTTATTCAGGATGTGACGCAGAAGTTTAACGACTTTCTAGCGCGTGGATATCCAAAGAAGGTATTAGACTCTGCACTTATGAAAGTCAACTCACGGGAACGCTCAACCCTGGTCAAACACCATACAAAAAACAAACAAAAGAAATCAGATACACCACGTATGGTCATTAAATTTTGCCAGCAAGCTACACAAGTGAGAAAAATTCTCACTAAACACTGGCCAATTCTGAAATCTGACATAATTTTATCTGACTTACTACCTGATCGCCCAACACTGACATTTTCCAGAGCGCCTATAATTAGAGATATAATTGTGCATAGCCATTTGTCTACCAATATTAATACTCGGTCTAATTTTTTAAACCTTAACGGGTTCTATAGCTGTGGCAAATGTAGGGCTTGTTTAAAAACTGACTATCGAGTCAAAACGTATCTTGCACATGACCAAAAAACAAAAATTCCAATTACGAGTCGCATCAGTTGTAAGACCGAATATGTCATATACATTTTAGAATGTCCGTGTAAAAAACGCTATGTAGGCTCTTCATTTAGACCAGTGGTTGAGCGCATCCGTGAACATAGAAGAGCAGTTGAATCGGCTGATCCAGCCTATCCAATGGCCATCCATTTTGACAGAGTACACCATAGAAATGTAAATCTACTAAGATTCTATGGGATCAAAGAGATCATAATTCCTGAGAGGGGTGGTGACAGGTTAAAACTTTTAAGACAAGAAGAAGCACGTATGATCTTGCAATTAGACACTACAGGAATATATGGTATAAATACCAAAACTGGCTTATCATTGTTTCTATAAATAGCCTTTTCTTTTTCCTCTTTTTTCCTGAATGAGGGTTGGTTCGTTACATATGATGAGAATACTAAACCCTTTGATATCAGCCACGACGTAATCAATTCTTGCCCAGTTGGTAACTGACAATTTATTATCATTTCCAACATTTACTCATTTCTCCATGGCATGAGTACACATTCAAAGATTTAAATGTTTAGGTATTTTAGCTTAATTAATTTTTTGAGATAGATTTAGATTGTTAATTTTAGGTGAGTCATTTATGATCTTTTATTTTTGTGAGATAGTTTGTTTTTTTGCGTAACAGAGCATCATCTCCCCTTGTCTGGATGTCTGATCTGCAGAGAAAGAGGAGTCTATAATTAAAAACATAAAGGGATATCCTCCCCTCCCAAGGCAGACTGAGGAAGCCATGGGTCTAGTGGTATCTGCAGGTGTCCGACCACTCGGGATATGCAGGGTGTCGCTAATGCCGTTTTGCCATAACCGCCTGGAATTTGTTGATGGTCCTCTGGCAGACTTGCGGACCAGCTGACTCCCTTTCTAAAGAGGCCCCTACATGGTGAGTGCCTGGTCCCCAGAGTGCAGCAGCCCTCATGGATCCGCCATTGTCTAATTCTGGCCTTGAGACTGTTTGGCTGTTGGCATCATTGTGTGTATGTGACTGGATTCAGTTATTCACTTTATTATTATTATAATTCTTTACCAAAGTATTGTGCTATACAGTTTTCTATTGTTCAAAATGAAAGTAGATCTGGCTAATACATTAGTGAATTCCAAAATAGTCACAGAAAATATTTGTTATGCTATGTTAGTGAGTATTTGTATAGCACCCATGTACGCTTATTGGCACTGTCCACCAACCCGGTGCTGTAAAGGGAGGTACATGTTAGAGTAACACAGTTTATCCCATTGATATCCCAGGACCACTGTCTAGCTCTTATGAAGGTAGGTTGTGCTAGTCTGCTTAGGTTACCTTCATCTTGGAGGTGGGTGCTCCGGGCTTACTTGGTAGTTAAGGAGGCTTGGTGCGGCA